>OY997274.1:10968899-11146574 GCA_963921465.1 Triticum timopheevii
CCTGGCGGCGATACACACGGCGCGGCGCGTCCGATGTGCCGCCCAGCGACGGATCCAAGCCCCCCCCCCCCCTCGTGGCCCCGACGACGGATCCGACGCGACCTCCCCCTCTGCTAGCCTCCCTCCACTTCGCCACCCGCCACCCCGCCGGATCCAGCTCCTCCACTTCGCGACCACGCCGGCATCGTCGGGCGGCTCCTGAGCATGGCGACCTCGTGCCGGCTTTGGTAATCCACCTCCAGCTCCTTCCGCACGCTTCCCCTCGTCCTTTTGTATCTGCTCCACGCCGCGCTCGCCGCCGGCTGCTGACGAAGCCGCGTGCGCGGCCTGGCTCGGCCACGGCCAGCCACCTTGCCGGCTGCGGTCATGGCTGCGCCGCCACCTCGTGCCGGGTCCAATACCATGAGCCAGCGCCACCTTTGCCTTGACCCCTGGATGAGCAGCTCCAGCTCCGTGATGGAGACGTCGATGGCGGCGCACAGAAGGAGAACGAGAGAGGAGCAAACACACTGCTGGGTGGCTCCTACATCTGTTTAACGTGGAGTCAAACGAGGACTCTAAACTGACATGGGAGGATGGAAACGGGTGGCTCTAGCGACTCGCCAGGCGATCCGCCTGGCGGCTCCACCTCGCCGGGGCCGCTGCCGTCCGTCTCCCCGTCGCTACCGACACCTCTGCTACCCTCTCAGCCGTCGGCTCCGCGCCTTGGCCGCCGACCTGGTGGATCCTTCGAGGGCTCCGCCGTCCAGGCGGCCATGCTGCGTGACCTCGGGCACCTGTCCTTTGACACGGTGCCCTCGTCCATCGGCGTCTGCTACCTCCGGTTCGCCTCCTGGGCGGACAGGGAGAAGGCCATCGCCCATCAGCCCCTCCCTTTCCAGGGCGCGCGCATCGAGCTCCACCGGGAAGAACTGTTCGCGCGCGTTCCCCAACGTGCTCGCCTTTGCGCGTTGCTTGCGGCGACGGGGTTTCCGGCTGAGTTCATCACCCCCGCCTGCATCCCCGCGGCGTACTCCGGTTTCGGCCGTGTCCTCGAGGTCGACCCCCGTGTCCTCTCCGGCCAAGAGCTCGCCACCGTCCGCGCGGTGGTCCTCCTTGAGCACACCAGAGACATCCCCTGTGATGTCTGGCCTTGGGGCGGGCCGTGGGGGCGCGGCCTATCTCCATCGAGCCGGCTGCGGTCTGGTCGATGGCGCGCTCCTTCGGCGATGACGGGGAGTACGTGCCCTTCTTCAGTTTCCCCCCGCCTCCCTTCTCCCACAACAGGCCGGACGGGCAGCGCCGTCATGGTGATGTCCCGGTCCCCGCATTCCGCCGGGTGGACCGTCTCTTCGGCAGTGGCGGAGGGGTGGGGGTGGTGCCCTCGACTCCGTGTTGCGCATCCTGGGCGCTCCTCCCCTGCCGCGCCCTTCCCTTGGCGTGCCGCTCTCTCCAGGCCCCGGCGGAGGCGAGCCCTGGGTGGCGAGGCTGTCGGCCTCGCCCTCCCCGCGATCGTCGGTGACGCTCCTGGAGCTGCCAGAGGACGTGGGCTGCATGGCGCCTGATGCCGAGGGCCCACCCTGCATGGGCTCGCCGCGTAACGAGGGGCCTCCTTGCGTGGACGGTTCAGCTGCCCCTCCCCCTGTGGAGAGCGGGGGTGGGCGCCGCAGCGCGCGTCTAGCGCTCGCCGACCCCGCCGCTTTCGTGGCCATTGCGGACAAAGCCGTCAAGCGTCGCGCTCTAAAGGACGCCTTGGTTGGTTGTTCGCCCCGCCTGCAGGCCAAGGCGGCGCGCGATCGGGTGCTGGACGCCGTCGCTCAGCCTCTCCCCGCGGCTTCGGTGGCCGGTCTTCGTGCTGCTGCTGCTATCAAGAATGCCCGGGTGTCGACCGCTCCCCCATGATCGTCCTGGCCGCCGTGCTCTGCCCTCTGATTGTGCGGACGAGGGACCGCCGTCGCTCCTTTCTTAGTTTTCTCCCCGCCAGTTTGGGTGGCTCTGTATCCCTCGTTTTCTTCAGTTCGTGTGAGTCTGTCGCCACTGTTAGGGTTCGTATGGGTGGTTGTACCGCCGCCTGGGTGTCTCGTTGTGCCTATGGTTAGCAGCTTTCGTTCTCTTACCTTCCTGTCTTGGAACGTTCAGGGGCTGGGCGACCCCGACAAGTGTGATCTCGTCCGCGAGGCCATATCTGTCGCGGTGCCCTCCGTCGTCTGCCTCCAAGAATCTAAGCTCGCTGCTCTGGATCAGCGCAAGGCTAGTTCCTTCCTTCCCGTCTCGTTTTCGGAGTTTGTTACGAAGGACGCAGACGAGACGCGTGGGGGCATTGTTACGGCTTGGGATCCTCGAGTTTTCTCTCTCAACGCTTGCGCTCGGTCTCGTTTCTCCCTCACTACCTCGCTCGCCTCGACTGCCTCTGATCTTGCCTTCTCCGTCACGAATGTCTACGCCCCTGCCGATCATTCCCTCACCACGGCTTTCGTCGACGACATGCTAGCCATCGCTCCCACCGTCCAAGGTGCGTGGTTGGTGGTGGGGGATTTCAATCTCATCCGCTGGGCGCATGAAAAGAACAATGATCGCTTTGACGTGCGCCGGGCTTCCTCGTTTAACTCGTTGATCAATGGAGTGGGGTGGCACGAGCTTCCCCTCTCCGATAGGAGGTTTACTTGGTCCAACAAGCGGGATCCTCCCACGCTCGCTAGGCTTGACCGGGTTTTCTTCAACTCTGAGTGGGATGTGCTCTTCCCTGACTCTTCTCTAGCCTCTCATCCTCGTACCACCTCCGACCACTTCCCCCTTATCGCCACGGTCTCTACCCGTATTCCTAAAGCGGGGCGTTTCTTTTTTGAAAACTCGTGGTTTCTTGACCCTCGCTTTCTCCCCACGGTCTTACCTGCTTGGTCGCGTGTGCCTTGGTCCCCCTGTGCCGTGTCCCGCCTTGCCCGTCGAAAGAAGAGTATCAGCTCAGCTGCCAAGGTATGGAAATGACACCACAGATTTATTCCTTTATTTGATAACAACTGCAAATTCTTGGTGGATCTGTTTGACTTCCTCGAGGAACACCGTCGTCTCTTGTCGGAGGAGCTTGAGCCGCGTGGCGACGCCCGACTGGCGCTTGCCACCTCGGTAGCTTCCCAGGCTGCTTTCTGGAGGCAACGTGGAAAGTGCCGCGCGGTGGTGGAGGGGGACGAGAATACCGGCTAGTTCCACGCCCGGTCGTCGCACCGCCGTCGTTGCAATGCCATCCGAGCGCTGGCGGTGGGCGGGGTCGAGCTCGTGTCCCACAACGACAAGGAGGGCGCCCTGCGAAGCTTCTACGCCAACTTACTTGGCCGGGTCCCCCACACCTCGTGGGGGTTCGATCTGTCGGCGCTCTACGTGGGCGCCAGGGGGGTAGACGGTGCTGCGCTGGTTGCACCGTTCTCCCACTCCGAGGTCCGGGAGGCGGTCTTCGCTCTCGACAGAACCAGCGCGCCGGGGCCCGATGGGCTTGGCCCGGCCTTCTACCAGGCCGCCTAGCACGTGGTCGCCGACGACCTGATCGCCCTCTTCGACACCGTCCACGCATGCACCGCGCGGCTTGGAGGGATCAACCGCGCCCTCATCGCTCTCCTCCCCAAGAAGGAGGGGGTCCCGGCCCCTGGTGACTTCCTCCCGTTTCTCTCCAGAACGGTGACGTGAAAATCCTTTGTCGGGGCCTCACCACTCGGCTTCAGCGGCAGATCGGGCCCCTGATAGATGAGGACCAATCTGGGTTCCTTTCTGGACGGAGCATTTCGGAGAACTTCGTCTACGCCGCCGAGCTTGTTCAATGCTGCAAGAAAAGGGGGGCGTCGACGCTGGTGTTCAAGCTCGACTTCGCCAAGGCCTTTGACTCCATTGCCTGGCCTAGTCTTCGCCGGATCATGGAGGTGCGGGGGTTCCCAGCTATGTGGTGTGACTGGATGGATCTTATCCTCTCGTCCTCCACGGCGGCGGTCCTTCTTAATGGGGTGCCGGGGCGCTGGTTTGCCATCCGGAAAGGGCTGCGCCAGGGCGACCCCATTTCCCCGTACCTCTTCCTCTTGATCGTCGACGTGCTCCAACGCATGATTCGCTCGGACAGCGGGCTCCAGCACCCGCTGGTCGATGGAGCCCCTCCAGTGGTGCTGCAGTACGCTGACGATACGCTCATTATCATGCGTGCGGCCCCGGAGGGGGCTGCCCGGCTGCGGATCATCCTCGACCTCTTCACCAAGGCCACCGGGCTCGTCATCAACTTCGCGAAGAGCACGCTTGTCCCCATACACGTCGCCCCGGAGGTGCTAGCGGCCGTCGTCGCGTCCTTCGAGTGCTCCATCGGCTCCTTCCCCCAGACCTACCTGGGGCTCCCGCTCTCCAGCGACAAGCTGAAGATTGACGACTTCGCCCTGATGATTGCCAAGGTCAACCACTACCTTGCCGGGTGGCGGGCGCGGCTGCTGTCGCCGGCAGGGCGTCTGGTGCTTATCAATGCAGTCCTCGACTCGCTCCCCACCTATGCCATGGCCGCCATGAAGCTGCCCCCAGCGGTCCTGCGCAAGCTTGACGGGCTTTGGTGCGCGTTCCTGTGGAACATCGCGGACAGGGCGTCGGGCGCCCAATGCCTGGTTGCCTGGGCCCGGGTCTGTCGATCGAAGGCGGAGGGTGGCCTCGGTGTTCGGGCGCTGTGTGTGCAGAATGACTGCCTCCTCCTCAAGCTGCTGCATCGCCTACACTCCCACTCGCCGCCCCGGTGGGCGTCGTGGGTCTGGGACCAGATGGAAGGGAGGTCCCTCCTCAGACCCGGCCGCTCCCCCCTTGTGGGCGAGCACTGGTCGGCCCTCCTGCGGCTTCTCCCGGTGTACAGAGCGCTTACTAGGGTGGAGGCCGGGGACGGACGCACTACCTCCTTTTGGCACGACAGCTGGCTCCCCTGTGGGGTGCTCCGGACGGCCTTCCCTGCCCTGTTCACGCATGCCGCCTGCCCGGAGATCACGGTCTGGGCGGCGCGCCGCTGCGGGGTGCGCGCGCTGCTGGTGCCCCGCCTCTCCCCGCTGGCGGCATGGGAACTTGCTGAGGTTCAACGGCTTGTGGCTGCGAGCCCCGCGATGGACGGCCCCGACGCGCGGTCGGTCACTCTCTGCGCGGGCCCTGGTGGGGGGTTCTCATCCAGAGGGGCCTACGCCCTCTGCCACTACGGCTGTGTGGGCTCGCCGGCGGACTCCTTCATCTGGTCTTCCCGTGCCCCGTCGCGAGTCAAATTCTTCGGGTGGCTGCTCGTCCAGTCACGGGTCCATACGCGGGACGTGCTGCTGCGCAAGACCATCCTCGAGGCAGCCGAGGCCGGGTGCCCCTGCTGCGAGGCGGAGCTGGAGACAGCTGACCACCTCATCTTCAGGTGCCCCTTTGCGGTGCAGTTTTGGCATAGGATCGGGCTGCCCCCTGCTGCGGGTTCGGTTCGTGCGCTTCATCGCTTCGACGCGTCTCCGGCCGTCGGCGACAGCTCTCCCGCGGGCTTCATCCTTCTTTGCTGCTGGCGGCTGTGGAAGCGTCGTAATGCCATTGTTTTCCAGGGAGAGACGATGTCCCTCTCTGCTACCATCAAAGCCTGCCGGGACGACGCGGTTCTCTGGCATGGCCGACTGAAGACCAACGATCAGCCCCACATAGACGTGTGGTTGTCTGTTCTTAGATAAGCCTATGCGTGGCTGTCGCTCCTTAGATGGGCTGGTGCGCCGTTGCTGATCTGGAGGGTTACCCTAAGCTCTCCACACCCCCCCCCCCCTTTGTAAATCTGGATTCTCAGCTGGTGTCGGTGTCAAAACCGGCGGATCTCGGGTAGGGGGTCCCGAACTGTGCATCTAGGCGGATGGTAACAAGAGACGAGGGACACGATGTTTTTACCCAGGTTCGGGCCCTCTTGATGGAGGTAAAACCCTACGTCCTGCTTGATTAATATTGATGATATGGGTAGTACAAGAGTGGATCTACCACGAGATCAAGGAGGCTAAACCCTAGAAGCTAGCCTATGGTATGATTGTTGTAATGTATGTTGTCCTACGGACTAAAGCCCTCCGGTTTATATAGACACTGGAGGAGGCTAGGGTTACACAGAGTCGGTTACAATGGTAGGAGATCTACATATCCGTATTGCCAAGCTTGCCTTCCACGCCAAGGAAAGTCCCATCCGGACACGGGACGGAGTCTTCAATCTTGTATCTTCGTAGTCTTGGAGTCCGGCGGATAATGATAGTCCAGCTGTCCGGACACCCCCTAGTCCAGGACTCCCTCAGTAGCCCCCGAACCAGGCTTCAATGACGATAAGTCCAGCGCATTTATAGTCTTCGGCGTTGCAAGGCGGGTTGTCCCTTCAAATTCCATGTACCTGCCGAACAGTGTCCGGCTTCATCTTGAATACTGTGTTCCTCGGCTTCTACGCCAAATAATGGCCCTCTTCCACGCATCGCACGAATGCGAAAAGCCAGGGTGTCTTTTACATTTCACCCCCTAGTTGTGCGAGTCGCCCGCCTATAAAAGGGGCAAGAATCCAGATCCAAACCACACCGTCTTCCTCCCGCGAATACTCCATCGAAGTGCCTTTGACCAAGAAATCCATTCCATCATGGATCGTCGACGCGGCTCTTCTTCACGCACTCCCAGCCCACCGCCGGGGAATTGGAGGAGGTGCTCTGTTTCGCACAACGAGCTAGTGAAGCTCCAAACGGGGGGATTTCTCCCTCCGGCCTTCATGGTCCCACTCCGGGCCGGACTGGTTACTTATCAAGGTGGGAGGTAGGCGGAGGACACTCCAAGCCCCAATAAGGGGGAGCGAGTATGTTTCGTCCCCTATCTGATAAGGGGACTCGGATTCCCAATACATCCGTTCCTCCGCGGGCTCCTGAAGTTCTACGGACTACAGCTCCACCACCTCACGCCCGCCTTTGTCCTGCATATCGCGGGCTACGTAGCTCTTTGCGAGCTATTCCTGGGCATTGAGCCCTATTTTGCATTGTGGAAGAGGATGTTTTGCCTCGTACCCCGTTCTCACGAGGGGTCTATATATCAAGTGGGCGGTGCCGAAATATGGCTCATCGCCGGAACCGGATACCTATCCGGTACTCCCAAGAAGGCGTCTGAAGACTGGCCCTCGGAGTAGTTTTATATAGGAGACGCTCCGCTGCCAGACCCAGTCCGGATCGGCCTCCCAGAGTTTAGTGCGGCTCCCTTGAAGAAACGCCTCAGCTGGCGCCCGCGGAGCCCCCGATTGGAGGAAGACAAGAGCGTCCATTACTTGATGGGCCGAATAAGATTAATGGCCCATTCCGGCTTGACCATGATCAGAGTCATGGCGACATGCATCAAGCGAGGGGTACAGCCATTGCAATACAGAGGCCACCCCATGTGGGATTTCAACGGGGAAGACGATGCCACCCGGCATGGCCGCAAAGGGCCGGATTCGACCGAGGATCTGGTGGAGATCCTGTCCAGCCTGTACAAGGGGGAGAAGGAGGACTTCCTTCGAACGAACCCTTTGAATGGGTTTTCCATGACCAACCCTAGAGGATGGGTAAGTGGAGACCTTGAAGGGCTCAGCCCATGCTTTCGAAGTTTAAGCTTCTTACATTATGTCTTCGGCGCAGGATCTACGCCGGACTGTGGAGGACATGGTGAGTCCTGCTCCGCAACCCAAGGATCCAGAAAGATCCCTAGATCCGGCCTCCGAAGAGGACCCGGACATCGAGGTGGAGCTGATCGACGGGGTGTTTTACCAGCTCAGCATAGACAATGCTTTGGTTGCCATCACGGCGGACTACCCCGGACTAAGTCCGGCTTCCCAGGTGACCGCGACCGAAGTCAGGACACCATTATCTCCTCCCCGCCCATTTCTAACCTTCGCGAACGATGGTATTTTGCAGGAAGAGCCTTTACGGCAGGAAGCCGAGCCCGCGGCGGCTGACCAACAGAGGCCAGTCCGGACCAGCAGGCGGAAAAGGAGCACGGTGCGGGCGGAAACGTCGCCACAAAGGTATAGCTCGTATTTGAATTTTCATAGCAACGTTCCGAGGAAATGCCTGAGTGCTCATGATCTTTGTAGGAGAAAAAACGCTCGCCGGACTGCGAGCGCAGAAGTTGCCGATCCGACCTACACCGGCCAGGCTCCAGCGCCCGGCCTGGAGGGGGAGGCAAGCGCAAGACGCGGGCCGGATCCTTCTCCAACGGAGGACACCGACAGACTGTCCGCCACCAAGTCTGAGGTGGAGAGCGCCATGAACCATAGGCGCCGCCGGACAGTATTTCGTGAAGCGTGCTTTTCCCCTGAGGCATTGGATGCCTTTAACGCAGGGGACGCGCATCTCCGTGCCGCTCAAGATGGTTTTACCAGAGCCACGGAGCAGTATGTGAAAGACACACGGGTAAGGGAATTTCAATGGTTGTATATACCAGTAGCCCCCGAGACTTAAAGTAGTTATGCTAACTGATTTAAGGATCATTTGAAAACGCAGGCACTTACCGAGAAGAACGCCCAGCTGTTTCGGGAGCTGCAAGATTGCAAGGCCCAACTTGAGGCCGCACTTGCTGCCGCAGGAGGAGACGCAAAGACCCCTCCTGGTAACACACTTTTATTAATAAATATAAGCGTTGTGCGGCGTGCGCGCGAGTCTAATAATGACATTGCAGGTACCGCCGGACAAGATCCGGACAGGCAAGCATTGCTGCGCCAGCTAAAGGCCGGCGAGAGTGTGCTGAATAGGGTTCAGCAGGAAAGGAACAAGCTCCAGGATGCCAACGCCAAGCTCGGAGAAGAGCTGAAAGGCGCTCGGGCCGAGCTGTCCGGCTCCGTTAAGGAGAATCAGCGGCTTCGTCGCGGCATTTATAGTAAGTGCTTGAGCGGACTCTTTTGAAAAGAAGAGTTCGGCGAGGAAGTATTTTGACATGATATGTCTTGTAGGTATACTCACGGGTCGTCCTGCAGAGGAGATGCCCATATCAACGGGTGATCAACTTCCCGAACTGTTGCAGCTACTCGAACGAGTTCGGCAGGCAATGAGCGGCGTCGTTCAGGCTTTATGGCCAGCCCTCACCCTACCCGAGGGCCTCGGGGAGCTTGCGAAGAAGTTGCAGGGAGTGCGGCAGCGCTTCCGTTTGTGGAAGATTTCGGCTTGCCGTCAAGGTGCCAGGGAGGCTTGGGCCATGGTGAAGACGCGGTACAAGAAGGCGGATCCCAACCACATGGCCGAAGTTGGACCGGTGGGGCCCGATGGGAAGGAGATCCTTGTGAGTTTAGTATACATCCAAGTAGAGTTGGCTGCTAAATTTTCCCAACGGGACTGTAAACTAGACAGCCTGTTAGACGGGATTGAGGAGGAATACAATCAGTAAATTTGACAATGTATGTTATCCTTTAAAGTGACATGTGAAATGCCTTCTAGCCGGATTGTAGATCGTTTGTCTTTGCCGACCTTTTCGCTTCAACCTCGGGACCCTAGAGTCCGGAGTGTGTCCGAATACCTCTTTGGTTAAGAAACAACCGTGGTATGCATGGAGACCAGGCGTAGGGGTCATTAGTGCTTTATCAGACAAGTGCCCAACTAGTTATGTTATATTACATGGTTAGTAAGAAACATCTTCCAGGGAGAATAGTTCCGTTAAGGGTTCCTTTCCCTGGGAGGCATGCCCTAAAGTGCATGTCCGGACTGCAAAGGAAGCAGTAAAACATCTGGGGGCAAATAGATAAATAGGTAAAAAGTCATCTTTTAAGTCACCGACCGAATATTCCCTTAAGAGCGCTAGCTTTCGGCTTCACCCAGTCTGAGGTACACATCCGGCTGACCCGGCAGTAACAATTGCAGAGGTGCTCCCTTTACCTCCTATCCGAACAATCGGGAACGTAGGCGTAAGCACAGGAGCCAGGCAACCCAGCTTGGCCAAAACTTAAGTCATATCGATCCATATAATGGCGAGTAAAAGGTACATGTGGAAGCTTGACACATGTGCTGGGTATGAAACCCGTTTAATTGAGCTTCTGTAAAAGAAGCCCCCAGGAATAATGAGTGCGGATGGCACATCATGCGTATGCGAAAAATGCGAAAATAGGCCCGTAAGGGCTTTTAAATAAAAAGGCATAAAAAGAGAAACGAAAGACAGCCGAAGTGTAAAAGTTTGGACTAGGGAAGGGGACGAACTCTTAGTCCGGCGCTAGGCATAGAATCGTCGAAGGCGGGCTGCGTTCCATGGGTTCGGCTCGAGTCGGTTATCTGACGCATTTCGTAGACGGTATGCTCCGCCGGTCAGGACTTGATCGATAATGAAGGGGCCCTCCCATTTGGGCTTGAGCTTGTCCTTTTTCTTGTCCGGCAGGCGTAGAACTAGTTCGCCGACGTTGTAAGTCTTGGCCCGTACTTCTCTGCTTTGATATCTTCGGGCCTGCTGCTGATAAAATGCGGAACGAGCATTCGCGACGTCGCGTTCTTCCTCCAATGTGTCCAAGCTGTCCTGCCGATCAAGCTCGGCCTCTCTTTCCTCATACATGCGCACTCCATGTGAGTCATGAATAATATCACAGGGCAAGACTGCCTCTGCGCCGTATACCATAAAAAATGGTGTGAATCCGGTAGTACAGTTAGGCGTTGTCCGCAGCCCCCAGAGTACGGAGTCGAGCTCCTCGACCCATTGTGTGTCGGATTTAGTAAGTGACCTCACTAATCTGGGTTTAATGCCGCTCATTATTAGACCATTTGCTCTTTTCACTTGACCGTTGGTTTGAGGGTGATAAACTGAAGCGTAGTCGAGCTTGATGCCCATATTTTTGCACCATGACTTAACCTCGTCGGCTGTGAGGTTCATGCCGTTGTCGGTGATGATGCTGTGGGGGACTCTGTAACGGTGTACCACCCCTGATATGAAGTCTATCACTGGTCCGGACTCTGCCGTTTTAACCGGTTTGGCCTCTATCCATTTGGTGAATTTATCCACCATGACCAATAGGTAACTTTGTTTGTGGGTTCCCCCTTTAAGGGGTCCAACCATGTCAAGCCCCCAGACCGCGAACGGCCAGGTAATGGGTATGGTTTTGAGGGCGGTGGGTGGCATATGGCTCTGATTAGCAAAGAGCTGACAACCAACGCATCACTGGACCAAGTCCTGCGCGTCTGCCCGGGCCGTCGGCCAATAAAATCCTGTACGGAATGCCTTTCCTACAAGGGCCCGGGCTGCTGCGTGGTGTCCGCCTAGTCCGGCATGAATTTCAGCCAGGAGGTTTCGCCCTTCCTCTTCGGAGATACACCTCTGAAGGACTCCGGTTGTATTTTTCTTATAAAGTTCTCCCTCATGGACCTTGTAGGCCTTCGATCGCCGGACTATGCAGCGGGCCTCGTTTTGGTCTTCGGGAAGTTCCTGCCTAAGTAAGTAGGCTAGGAAAGGTTCTGTCCACGCGGCGATTACTGCCATTATGACGTGGGCTGAAGGTGTTATGTCATCTGCCGAATCACCGGTTGGTGCGGTTTTCTCCGGTTTGTCACTACCGGGCTCCTCTTCCCATAATACGGATGGCTTGAAGAGCCGTTCCAGGAAGATATTAGGAGGGATAGCATCACGTTTCGCACCGATGCGTGCCAGTACGTCGGCCGCTTGGTTATTATCTCGAGCTATGTGATGGAATTCCAGTCCTTCAAACCGAGCTGACATTTTTAGGACAGCGTTGCGATATGCTACCATTTTCGGATCCTTGGCGTCAAAGTCTCCGTTTATTTGGGATATTGCAAGGTTTGAATCCCCGCGCACCTCTAGGCGTTGAATGCCCATGGAGACTGCCATCCGGAGACCATGTAACAGGGCCTCATATTCGGCTGCATTGTTGGAGTCCGTGTACATTATTTGAAGTACATACTGGACTGTATCTCCGGTTGGGGACGTCAGTACGACGCCAGCCCCCAGTCCGGCCAACATTTTGGAGCCGTCGAAATGCATAGTCCAGTTGGAGTATGCGCCGTACTTTTTAGGGAGTTCGGCTTCGGTCCATTCGGCGACGAAGTCAGCCAAAACTTGTGACTTTATGGCTCGCCGAGGTTTGTAAGTTATGTCGAATGGTAAGAGCTCAATGGCCCATTTTGCAATCCTGCCCGTTGCGTCGCGGTTATTTATAATGTCATTGAGTGGTACTTCAGAGGCCACTATTATCGAACACTCTTGAAAGTAGTGCCGGAGCTTTCGGGACGCCATGAACACCGCATATGCTATCTTCTGATAGTGCGGGTAACGGGATTTGCAGGGGGTTAACACAGTGGATACATAATACACTGGTTTTTGAAGAGGGAATTTATGCCCTTCTGTCGCTCGTTCGACGACGAGGACTGCGCTTACAACTTGATGCGTTGCTGCGATGTATAACAACATTGGTTCGCCCAGAGTGGGCGCAGCCAGGACCGGATTTGTTGCCAATATGGCCTTTATTTCTTCGAGTCCGGCAGTGGTAGCATCCGTCCACTCAAAGTGTTCGGTGCGCCTGAGGAGGCGATAGAGGGGCAACGCCTTTTCTCCTAGACGGGAGATAAAGCGGCTTAAGGCTGCCACGCATCCTGTTAATTTTTGTATTTGTTTGAGGTCTTTTGGAATATCCAACTGTGACAGAGCTCGGATTTTAGCCGGATTTGCTTCAATTCCTCTACCGGATACAATGAAGCCCAGCAGCTTTCCGGCTGGTACGCCGAAAACGCATTTTTCCGAATTCAGCTTGATGTCATATGCTCTGAGGTTGTCGAATGTGAGCCTCAAATCGTCCACTAGAGTTTCGACGTGTTTTGTTTTGACGACTACGTCGTCTACGTATGCCTCGACTGTTTTGCCGATCTGGATGGCCAAACATGTTTGAATCATGCGCTGATATGTTGCGCCGGTATTTTTAAGTCCGAAGGGCGTCATGTTGAAGCAGAATGGTCCGTATGGAGTGATGAATGCCGTTGCGGCTTGGTCTGCTTCTGCCATCTTGATTTGATGATAGCCAGAGTATGCGTCCAGGAAGCACAACGAATCGTGCCCTGCTGTAGCATCGATAATTTGATCGATGCGGGGGAGAGGGAAGGGATCCTTTGGGCAAGCCTTATTGAGGTCTTTAAAATCGACACAGAGGCGCCAGGATTTATCCTTCTTTGGTACCATCACCAGATTTGCTAGCCAGTCCGGATGTTTGATATCTCTAATGAATCCGGCTTTCAATAGTTTGGCTAGCTCTTCTCCCATTGCCTGTCTTTTGGGTTCGGAAAATCGTCGAAGAGCCTGTTTGACTGGCTTAAATCCTTTTAGGATGTTTAGGCTGTGTTCTGCCAACCTGCGTGGGATTCCGGGCATGTCCGAAGGATGCCAAGCGAAGATATCCCAATTTTCCCGAAGGAATTCGCGCAGTGCGGCGTCTACTTCGGGGTTCAATTGTGCCCCGATGGAGGCCGTCTTTGTTGGGTCCGTTGGATGGACCTGGAATTTTATTATTTCGTCTGCTGGTTTGAAGGAGGTGGACTTGGATCTTTTATCGAGTATCACATCATCCCTGTTCACCGTAGAGCACAGCGCGGTGAGTTCTTCTGCCGCTAAGGCTTCGGATAGTGCCTCGAGGGCTAGTGCGGCTGTCTTGTTTTCGGCGCGGAGTGCTATGTCCGGATCACTAGCGAGAGTGATTATTCCGCTGGGCCCAGGCATTTTGAGCTTCATGTACCCGTAATGAGGTACTGCTTGAAAAATTTTGAATGCCTCTCGTCCTAATATGGCGTGATACTCGCTGCTGAACGGGGCCACCTGGAACGTGACTTCTTCGGATCTGTAATTGTCCGGAGAGCCGAACGCCACATCGAGTGTGATTTTTTCGGTGCAGCGCGCTTCCCGGCTAGGGATTATTCCTCTAAAGGTTGTGCTGCTTCGCTCAATACGGCTCCAATCGATTTCCATTTTTCGCAGAGTTTCCTCGTAAATGAGGTTTAGTCCGCTGCCGCCATCCATGAGGACTTTTGTCAGTCGAAAGTCGTCCACTATGGGACTAAGTACCAGTGCAGCTGGAGCTCTGGTTGTTCGGAATTTAGGCTCGTCGCTGGCGTTGAAGGTAATAGCTGTGTCGCTCCATGGATTTGCTGTTGCTACTTGGTAGACTTCGGCGAGTCCGCGGATTGTTCGCTTTCGCATATTGTTTGATGCGAAGGTCTCGAAGACTGTTGATACCGTGCTGGTATTGTTGGAGTGCTTTCCCGGAGCTAGAAGCTCCTCGCCACTTTTGGCCACCTGCCGTAATATCCAACATGCTCGAAGGCTATGTGTTGGGACGGCTCCCTCTGTGCTATGAAGCTTATAGGGTCCATTGAGCCATCCCTCCAGTATGGTTCCGTTTCCCTTATTGGGTTTTTGTTTTTTCGTTTTTGCATCTGGGGCCTGAGTGTAAGGCGCCCTTTTGCTGCGGACTGGGTTTGGGGCCGGATTATCCCAAAATTGATTTTCGGTTTTCCGGAAGCTCTCCATCGCACAGTACTTTCGTACAATGGATGCCAGATCGGTGAAGCGCGTAATTTTGCGACGATCAATGGCGTTTAGTATTCCCTTGTCCGTGCAGTTATTGCAGAAGATTGATATTGCGTTTTCCTCTCGGCAGTCCTTTATCCTGTCCATAACCAGGAGGAATCTGGCCCAGTAGCGATGTACTGTTTCAGCGGGCTCTTGCCGTATTAAAGATAGATCGCATATGTCTGGGCGGGTGGGTGGACTAAAATCCGGATCCCTGCCCATCTTGGGGCTCAAAGGCCGAGGGGTTTCCGAATTCGGAAGCTTGGTTTGCTGGACACAATCCAGCGAGTCCGGGGCGATGCATGATTTTAAGTTCAATGCTCGATCGAAGTCCGTCCCTCCGCGGGAATCCGGCATGAAGGGTTCGGGAATCCGGACATGAATTGCTTTCAACACAGGCAAAGAGTTGCCGCATTGCTCCTCTACCACTGCGATGTGGTGGGTGGCCTGGGGAGAGTTAATCTCTCTCAGATCGATTTTAAGCCCAATCTGATTGTAGTCCGTAGCGACTCCCAGGGCGGCGATGCGATCCAAGAGCTCGTTAACAGACGAGAGCTCTATTGGGTCCAACTGTTCGGCAGCTTTAGGGCTGACGCGAAGATTGCTTCTGACGACTTGCGAAGTTATTGTCGAAGCGGCGGCCGGACAGGCGGTCATAAGAAAACCACCAAGCCGGATAGTTTGGCCGGCGGCTAAGGCCCCTTCGGCGAAAACACCGTTTTTGAAGACGGGTGGAGGCATCCGCTCTATCGGTGACGACACAGAGGAACTCTCAATGAAAGCACCAATGTCGATGTCAAAACCGGCGGATCTCGGGTAGGGGGTCCCGAACTGTGCGTCTAGGCGGATGGTAACAAGAGACGAGGGACACGATGTTTTTACCCAGGTTCGGGCCCTCTTGATGGAGGTAAAACCCTACGTCCTGCTTGATTAATATTGATGATATGGGTAGTACAAGAGTGGATCTACCACGAGATCAAGGAGGCTAAACCCTAGAAGCTAGCCTATGGTATGATTGTTGTAATGTATGTTGTCCTACGGACTAAAGCCCTCCGGTTTATATAGACACCGGAGGAGGCTAGGGTTACACAGAGTCGGTTACAATGGTAGGAGATCTACATATCCGTATTGCCAAGCTTGCCTTCCACGCCAAGGAAAGTCCCATCCGGACACGGGACGGAGTCTTCAATCTTGTATCTTCGTAGTCTTGGAGTCCGGCTGTCCGGACACCCCCTGGTCCAGGACTCCCTCAGGTGGCTTTTAGCCCTTTACGAAATATATTCAGGTGGTGGAAGGGCTCCCCTTCCACTCCCGGTGAAAATTCAAAAAAAACGTGGAGTCAAACTTTTTAACGGCGTGTGGCGAGCACCGGCCTTACCTAAGCCACGTGGCACTTGACAGTGGGCTTCACCGGTCAGAAATTCACTCAAATGACTGAAATCACTCTATCAGCGTTTTTTGAAAACTGTCACCACAATGTTGGTGGTTTTTTGAAGAAAAAAAACTGAATGGTGGCGGTTTTATGAATTAGGGTCCCCAATTGTGATGGTTTTTTGCAATTTACTCCTCTCAAGTTTGAGCGGGCTGCGTCTAGATGTTGACCGGTAGGCGGCGCTGCAACTCTAGGCTTACGTGGCCGTGTATGCATGGTCGATTACTGTGCATGCATCACTGCCTTACGTGGCCTGACGTGGATATGTCGTTGTCACAAGACTGACGAGCCTCAAGATCAACTAGCGACTGACTGATGAACAAAGAATGGACTTGCAGAGTCAGCCCGGTGACTCAACAGGAAGGAACAACGCTTTCTGGCCCTTGCTTGGGGCCTGAAGCAGAGTGTTAGTGATCTCAAATCAGAGAAGGTACGGTTGTTCTGTTAGATTCCAGAACGCTGTTGCAAGCCTCCAGGAATGTGAATACGTATGTGATAACTGCACAATTTGAAGACAAGTAGGTTCCCCAGCCAATCTGGTAAAGCCTCCGGTCTCTGCCCTTGTCAACCGTCATGCTTCTGATGGATGAAAGATGACGCTGCAACCATGACAGTCTGAATGTGCAACAAAGAACACTACTGTAGTTCTTTGGGGAGGGGGGCATATCTCCAGCTTGGTGAGCTAACCAAGACCCTGCAGTCGCTCACAGTTCCAACAGCAAATCGATATGTGCTGCAAGGTCTTGGCTCCTTTGAGGTTGGTCTTACAGCATCTTGTTATTCATCCAGTCCAGGGTATCAATTTGTCAAGCGATGGGGGCTACATGTGCGATGCTCTCAGTTTTGGTTGGGCATTGGATGATTGCCAATTCTGCAAGCAAGCACGTGTAAACATCGGAGACCACTGCGCCTGTTCCCAGACTAAGGTTATGCATACAGGAGAGTCAGTTTATCCAATGAACCAGATGTACCTCTTTGCCATAGAAATTAGCACTGACACTGCACACAGTTTCAGTTCCACTTATCTCAACCATCTCCAGACACCCCAGTGGAGGCAATCCTCTTTCACATGATCTCGAATCAATTAGATTCATCTCGAGATATGGTTAAGTTCTTGTTACCCAAGATGGAAATTTCTTCCCTTCACATCCGACAATCTCCAACGCTTTCATCCATCTGTTTCTACAGAGTTGGCCTTGTAACATTTTCGTGCAGATAAGCAGTTTTTTTTTTTTGCTTAACAAGAAATAAGTAAATATAAGCTGCAATTTGCTTATTTTCAACTGTTGAGGTATAATGCAAATGCAATATCAAGTTCATCACTGTTTTTTGGGTTGAAACGAGGCAGGCTAGCTGATATAGAAACATAAGTTCATCACCCAACCTCTCCAGCCAGAACACTGATATAGATACACAAGTCAACGTTGCTGAAACTGTCTTCACTCCTTCAGTGTAACACTAAAGTAGACCCACGAGTAGTTGCATTCATCTTTTCTTTGACTAGCAGAGTAACATGCACCTCTCACAGCTGCGAAAGCGATGTGAAAATGAAACAACACGGGCACACATAATTACAGATAGCGCACCTACATTGTCTTGTGGTCAAAGCACATCAAGGGTCGGATTTGCAACAATTTGCCACTCCACTACTAATGGCTTTGTTATACAAGATCCGTGCTCGTTTTTACCCCGAAAGAGCATGGAAGAACTTTTTATAGCCACCAAGATAAACAGATCATGGGAACATGCCTTCAAGGAACTCTTCGAAACCTTCATCGTTGTTTCCTGAACTCCTTGAAGAAGCTCCCTTCCGATCTGCACCATTTTTGCAAGAGTAAGTTTCATGCCGCTGGAATCTATGGCATCCCTAAATCCCCAATAAACAAACACAAGATGCATGCATGAGCACAGAATAATCGACAAAGCCCAAGGCTGTCGCAGGTTCTGGTGAACCCAATGCAGGCATATGTTTTTTTTTTTTGACTGAAAAAAAAACATATGACTGAGCGCAGAGCCATGACATTTGCGTACATGAATAAACACAAGATATGTGTTCCAAATAGGCCTTATTTACAAGGCCCGAGATCAGCCGTGACCTGGGCCCATTCCCAGGTGGAAACCACACACGCAATTACCCTGAGTCAAGTGAACTCAACATTTAGGTGCCAAATATCTTGAAAAGTGCTGTTCGGATTTCAGGAAAAAGGATGGTGCCAATAGGCCACGGGGATGTTATGAAAACCCTGTTTGAGATTTGGCCGCCTGAGGAGTACAGTAGCCAAGCAAGCCATTAACTAAGCATTAGACCCCTGCCCCCCAACCCAACAAAGTACATGACCAATATAAAAGGTGTATCCAATCAGCTCTACCTTTTTTCTTTCTTCTATCTTTCTTGGCCTCATCCTCAGAGGTATCATCACTTCCTTCGTGTTCTCTGCAGTTTGAACAGTCAAAGAATCTAGTGTATAACAAAATAATGGGGTTGGACAAGAACAAGAACTTAAGATACCTCTTTCTCTTGTCCCTATCTTTCAACTCAATTTCCTTTTCACCGTAGTGATCCTCCTCCTTGTCTTTCTCTTTCTCCTTCAGCCTCTTATAAGCAAGCTTTTCTGCACATCTTTCATAATGTACTACAATCAGGCTAAATAATCAATTGGGCACTTGCTTGAACAAAATGAAAGCACAAAAGACGAAGCAAGATTCAGTGGTCCAAGGAAAAGTTAAAGAAATATAACTATCATGGTAAGAAAGAGCAGTGCCAAATCTGGTTCAAACAAATCCTATTATGGAACAGTGGATTCACTAACCCCTTGCAAGCTCACTAGTGCTTGTTTCTGCTCCCCTGCTTCAACATAAGAAAAATTCACCTGAAAATGATAAGAGAAAAATGCAAGTGCTACAAATACAGCTGAAACAGTTCTTTATAAAATGTGTTTTGTGTTTTACACATTTTAGCATGAGACATACCTCATAACTACCTAGCCCACGTTTTTCATCACAATGCCTACTGCCACAGATAAATTGCCCTGCAAAAGAGCATATTCTGACCATTGCTAAAGATTTTGTATTGATTCTGAACAAGAAATATCTGATCCTGTTTAAGCAAATATACAATTTTCAGAAGAAAAAAAACAAATTCTGTATTTTCTACCACCTTAGTATAATTAGAAAAGAAAACTACAATGATGGCTTCCAAAATTTAGAGATTTAGTTATGATTTGTTTTTGAGTTTGGTGGTAATTTGGTGCAAGCACCCCAACTGCACTCAGACATACAGCTAAATAAAAGAAAAGCATGCCTAATAGTCTAAAGAAATAAAGCTTTAAGCTCAGTAACCTTTAATCACAATTTCTTTAAATACCCTTTTAAGTTCTAGACTTCCATTTGAATGGTCAGTTACTAGCAACAGAATACTCATACAATTTAAGTTCAGTCATACTTTTCAGAGAAATTATTTTAGATGGAAATTAATAGATGGGATTGCTTAAGAATACCTTTGCCAGATATCACTTCCTTCTCTGTTCTCCATCTCAATCCAATCTGCAGGAGAATATACCCTTGTAAGATGGGATTCATATCCAAAACTACAGATGATTTTAGAAGGAAAAAACTGGTTGGGCGTCCATTCATCATCCTGTCACTGAAAATGCATGACTGCCATATCGTTAATAGTTGTTCACTTCTGTGTTACAAGGATAATCAGTGTTTGTGCGTGCCTGCCAGAACATAATATGAAAAATGGGCAGGTTGGCAAACATGGTTCTTGCAATATGCACATTGATGTAAATCCACAACCAAAAAAACAATTCTCCAGTTATTCCTGCCTGTGCATTAATTTTATGAAATATGAATTCATCAAGGTCACACGAGTCACAGCTGGAAGGACACTATTGTTGCCTTTAGATGTCCCTCCAAAAGTCATGCCATGCATTCTTCCTTTTGTATATCACGAAACTACATGTTTACATCAAGAAACATTATTCATTTACATAGGGTTAAAGCACCATACCTTGCCTTTTTTATACTGGGTCATGTCAGCAATGCAATACCTGCCTCAAGTTAAGGACCATAAGCACACTATAGTTAAGTCTTACAAAATTACAAAGAATAGCACACACATCAAATACAGCTCCCATTTGTACAAGCAATGATCAATACTGGTTGACAGAAAGCACAAGTTCATGAGGCACTGAGGTGAAACCACGAAGCACTTAAGTCTTAATGCAGAAGAGCATACCAATACAGAGGACAGCAAGAGATATATGCCCTTTACAGGTTTAAGCTACATTCACATGCCTTGTGCCTATTTACATTACCAAACTATTAAATAACTATATGTAATGACATTAGCATCAGCATACATGACCTTGTTATTTCACAAAATTTTCTGAAAAATATGCCATGTACTGACATGTCCTCATAGAAAGAACAATGCAATATAAAATATACTAAAAATGGATACTCTTTAAAAAGCTTGTCATAGTAACGTTTGACCAGCCTCTTCTCCCAAGTTGAATCCATGTCATCTTCCTCGGAAAGAATGAACCTTTCAAATGATAGAAGAAGAAATGTGAGGCATTTATGAAATTATGAGTTTCCTAAAACCACAGGCATATGTTAATAGGACGTGGTTCAGATCTATATCCTTCTCTCAATGTATCTTTATCAGTTTTGATGGGCAGACTGTTATCCACATTTTTCTCATGGCCATAAAACTGAACTGTTGAAAGGTAAAGACATGTATCAGTGGCACACAGAAAATGAATGATGGATATCATGTACGCTAAGGTTAAAAGAACTGTAAGGTTGAGTGTCTGATCTCCAATTCTTTCTACAACGAAGGGGTCTATTCTTTCATTCCACTATTTTGTGAGATTGGGATGCATTAAAAAAAAGTTTGGCGATGAAGCGTTGATCTATGTGTTGACATTTGGCAAAATGAAAAAATACACCATTGCACAGGACTGGTTAACAATATATTGGAGACCAGGACATAATCCTATGTTAAAAATGCATATTAGAATGTTATCTATATTAAGCTAGGTAACAAGTTGTAGTAGAAATACACAATCCATGTATGGATGAAGGTAGCCCCCAATTATTACTTAAGTAGAGGGGACTGTTCATCATTCAGTTTCTTTGGGAAACCAAGGCTGAGCAAATAAATAGCTCATTATATGCCATTGCCCCAGTTTCCATTTCACTATGAAAGGGCAACTCAATCATCTATCCACACTTTACATCGAGACAAGGTAACAATATATCACAATTAAAGGTAATAATACTAAAGCAAGCTCACCAGCATACTGAATGATTGTAATCAACTACAATGGCAGAAGCCTACACAAGTAACCAGATTATAGTGTGATGGTTGCTCAATTCCACACAGAATTCAGCATTTAAGATAACTAGCAATAACAGGAGCACGAGAAGGCTGCGGGATCAATTTTGGAGAATCGATGGCTATGTTTGTATGTGGAGTTACAGCAGAACAGCAACTGTTTTTTGCATACTTGAAAGTTACAACTTACACGTGTCCCCTGTTTTTGAACACTATTAGTGCTACCAAGTATAATTTGGCTTGCCTAACTCATGATTCATTACCATGCCATTTTATTCCCAAACCATTTTGCTCAACCACAAATAAATACCTTAACCAACACAATCCTAGAATCAATCAGCAAAAAGGGGGAGTCGTTATGTGACCTGTCTATGGGTTAACATTGGGCAAAAAACATAAATCCCATATTAAAAATCCATATTAGAATGTTGTCTGTATTAAGCTAGGTGAAAAGTTACACATCGAAATACAAAATCCATGTATGGATGAAGGTAGCCGCCAATTATTCCTTAAGTAGAGGGGACTGCTCAACATTCAGTTCCTTTTGGAAACCAAGGCTAAGCAAATAAATGACTCATTATATGCCACTGCACCAGTTTCCTTTTCACCATTGAGACAAGGTACAGATATATTAGACTTAAAGCTACTCTAAAGCAGGCTCACCAGCACAATGAAAGGTTGTGATCAATTACAAAGCCAGAAGCATATATAGTAGTTGTGGTGTGTGGGATGATGAATTCCATACAGAGGTCAACACTTGAGCTAATTTTAGTAATAACACAAGCACAAGAAGTTTGCAGGGTCAATTTTGTATGCGTAGTTACATCGGAAATGCAAGTTTTTAGTGGACTTGCAGGTTACAAATTTTGCCTGTTCTTTGAACCCCCACCACCAAGTATAATTTGGTTTACCTAACTCGTGATTTCGTTACCATGCTATTTTATTCAAAAACCCATTTTCATCAACCATAACCAACACAAATCCAGAGTCAATCAGAAAAAATTGAGGCAAAGATAATAACAGCATGCTTTTGCAGGAAGCAGCAGCAGCAGCAGCAGCAGATCATACCGTAATCCTTCATGAACTTCTTATGGCGATCGTACGCGTTGAGCCCCCGGATGTGTGACTGGTACTGCCTGCATCCATCAATCCAACATCCAGAGCAGCCTATGAACCACAAGCAAACTAACGAAAAGATCGACCCAAAAGCCAAAAACCATTGCCTTCGATTAGCACGCTAGGCTACTCTAACTTGTACAAGGCAAATAGGGGCCAAGAAGTAAACTACAGTTTGCGGACACGATTATTTTGCATATCACCAAGATAAAAAATAAAAGTAGTAAACCGTGCAGAAGATTGTAAAACACAGCATTACTTCTGCAGGGAGATTAGTTTGTGTATCCTCGAGAATTAGAAGTAGTAAACCATGTGAGCATTTCTCGTTAGAGTCTTAACAGCACGGAATTTATTAGAATAATAAAAAGCTAGGGTTTTTATAGCCGATTCAAGCAGAAAAAAAATCAGATTAAATCGACGAGTAATAAATCGAAGAAGGTAAAGAGAGGGAGGCGACGAGATCCTTACATCCTCCTCTCCTCCATGTCGAAGATGGCCGACTTGAACCGCCCCAGCGATGCCATCACGCTCTCTCGCCCGCTCCGCCTCGGCTGAGCCCCTCAGCAGCCGCGGCCGGCGCACGAGCACCAGCCCACCGGCAGGATGCCGCGCCGGGGTTTGGGGGAGGATGGCAAGCGAGCGCCTGCTGCGGCGGCGGCGGCGGCGGCGGCCGAGTAGGGGCGCACCACCGGGGTGCTGGAGGCTGGAGACTTGAGGTGGCAGAAGGGAACCACGATGTAGACCGCGGGCCGCTATTGGACCAACTTGCCGCGTCCGCTAGAGCCCATGTCACGGGCCGGCCTTTTTAGCAGCGAAGCACAAAGGGCCCCTATACAAAGGGCCAGCACACCTCACGGGTTGATGAAAGATGATGATGATTCATACCCCTCATCAAAAAAAAAAAAAGATGATGATGATTCATGGATGAGTCGGTGGGAAGTGGAAGTCGGAGTGTTGAGTTTTTGTCAATCCAAGAAGGTCAGTTTGATTTGGTGTTCGTCCAGTCACGGCGCGCGGCGGTGCAGGCCGGCCAGCTTCGGTTCTAACTCGGCCCTTCCTGCGCACTGCGGTGCGGATCCTCGCCCAGTTCTGCGCATAGAGACCGAGGACGGCCGGATCTGGTGTGGCGCCCAGGCCTGCATGCGGCGGGGCGGCCCAGTTAGGTTGGCCGGATCCTCATGGCTTGTGGACTCCGGGTGAAAACCTAAGATTTGGCTAGTCCAGATCGGGATGACGGTGTTGTCCTTGATATCACTCCCTCCTTGGAGGCGTTCCCTGGGAGGCCCAGCGATGGTTTTCGATGGTGTGCATGGCTTGTCTGTGTAGCTTGGGTTTGTGGTGGTGCCGCCGTTTTTCTTTCTTTTCTTTTTGCACTAGCCTTTTGCGGTGCTTTCCTCCTCGGAGGGTCTTTGTAACGCTTCTTCTGATCAATGAATTTGGCAGCTCTACTGCCAACGTTCAAAAAACAAAACAAAAAAGAATTTTACCATCTGGGGTTGGGCAAGTTCTTCCCTTGGGTGATGGCTAGCGTAATTGTTGGAGAGCCGATCGCGAGGGCGATCAGATCTCGCTGGCGGTGCCTTGGCCTGAGTTATGTGCACCTCTGACCCCCCCCCCCCCCCTACTCCATACTTTCCCATCCACATAGGCCTTCTATGTTGTTCTTGGGTGCACGGTCGTACACCACTTGTAAACCCTAGTTTGGTTCTCTTGGCAGGAGTGACGGGGCATGGAGGCAGTAGAGGGGATGATGAAGGTTTTGAAACTGTCGGCGGTGGAGAGGAAGGGTTTGAAGATCGGAGGAAAGGAGAAAGATAGGGCACCAGATTGGGCATCGGATGATCCGCGGGCAGTGGGAAAGCTTTTTTCGGAGAAGCCAGCACATGCAGGTGTAGTTGGTAATATGTTGGGGAAAATATGGTGCCCGATCAAGGGGCTAGGATGCAAGGAATTAGTAGAGAACATCTTTCTCTTCACCTTCAGGCAGGCGACAGGTTGGAGAAGAGCCCTGGAGGACGGACCCTGGTGGTTCGACAAGGAGCTTCTGGTAACGGAGAACTATGATCCAAACAAAACTGTCGACGAGTACGAGTTCAACTTGATCCCAATATGGATACGTGTGTTTGGGCTACTACTGGGTTCTATGAACAGATCCATGGGAGAATTGATAGGAAGTGATTTTGTGGAGGTCTTAGACGTAGGTGTTGGACATGATGGTAAAGCGGTTGGTAAATTTCTCCGGGTTAAAGTGAAGCTTGACATCAATGAACCACTCATGAGGGGTTTCATGCTGGACAGAAATGAGGGAGAACCCGAGTGGAGACAAACGAGTCAGATCCAAAAAAAGAAGAAGAAAAAGCTTATTTGGTGTAGCTTTGAGTACGAACATATGCCGGATTTCTGCTACACTTGTGGCATCATTGGCCATAGTGAAAAAGAGTGCAGCTCAAAACCTTCAAAGGAAGAAGTGTCACAGTTTGGACCGTGGATGAGGGCAGAGGAAGAAAATAAGAGGGGGGGTTATTGAGGTAGAGGGAGATGGACGGACAGTAAGAGCAGCGGAGGGAGTAGGAGTAGAAGTGGGGGAAGAAACAACTCGGGTTCACATGACCTGACTCATGGAGACCGAAGGCAGTACAGTTTTGGAAGAGGCAGTGCAAACTCTGGAAGTGATAGGCCATTGTGGAGGAAGAATGCAAATGGATCTTTCATCAGCAGTAAGAGCAGTGATGTGGGGAGAAGGAGGTCGCCAGTCCGCTGAAAACTCGTGATGCTGGCAGAGGAAAGGTCGGTCATGCAACAACAAAACAACTAGCCTTCAAGGATGATGCAGGAGATGACCCGAGCAAGAATAAGGACAATAACTCCATGTTGGTAGACATGCCAGTAGATGAAGAAGATATGAGCGAAAAAGGAGAGAGACACGCTAGTGGAAAGAAGGGAAACAAGAATCAAAAAGCAAAGGAGAAACAGTCTAAGAATAATTCAAAAAATAAGGTGTTGGGTAATAGCATGGAAAAACAAGGAAATCAGAGGGCAGAAAAGGGGAGAAATTTAGAAGGAAGCAAAGGGAGGAGAAGGGAGTTAACCAGGAGAGCCTGGAATTGTGATAGGGAACAGAAGTGGGGAGCACATGGAGGTGGATGACGTGAACACACCCAAGAAGAGTAGGATGGAAGATGGAGAAAGGGAGGGTGGAAGATCATCGATTTTGCAAAATAAAAAAACATTTTTGAGAGAAAAAAATCATGAAATTGAAAAGGTTCATTATTTTGAAAAAATATATGTATTTTAGAAAAAAAATCACACATTTGAAAACTTTCACCATTTTCTTAAAAAGTTCCTGAATTTGAAAACATATCATGGAATCTGAAAAAAAATAAGACTTTCAAAAAACGTTCACGGATTTTGGGGAAAAGTTTATACAAATTAAAAAGAGTTCATGGATTTGAAAAAAAATCATGGATTCAAAAAAGTTCACGTGTTTTGTAAAATGGTTCAAAACTTCAAAAGAAAGTTCAAATTCAAAAAGTTTCATGCATTTGAAAAAAGGAATAAGACAAAGTTAAAAAGGTAAAAAAAAAAGAACATAAGAAAACCTTCCTAAAACCGCGGAAGAGAAATTCGTTTGGTGCTTTAAGATGGGCCGGCCCATTAAGATAAAGAGAAGAGAAGAGGGTGCGATGTGTACCAATTAGCCCATAATAGGTGCATAAGGGTTAAGATAGACAGTGGCGGAACTTGCAATAAATAGTTGGGCGGGTCAGGTGGGCTAGGTTGAAGGAAATAGTTGTTGGGCTGACCTTCCACTCCCCTAGGCTGTGGTGGTGGTGGAGGATTGCTCCTGTGTTGGGCGAGCCATTGTGTGCTTTTGCCCTGTGAAGGAGAATTAATGAAATGTTTAAATGATATATTACACTAGTGTCAAAAAATATCTTACATTATGGGACGGAGGGAGTATAACTTTTGTAACATATAATTTGTATTACATTAATTAAATTAACGGTACAAAGATACCAGTAGGTCCTTTAAACTAGAAAAAAGAGAGAGATACACCAATTCTTGATTCTTATGGGTAATGGGGGCATGCGGCACCTTTGCAATGGTAGCCGTCCGATTTGATCCTCTCTGTTGACTTGTCCTCACCCTGGCCTTCCATGCTTGCACGTTCTCTCTCGCTGCTTTGCTCGTCTTGTTAACTCCGGTCACTTTCAGCTGGGCCTCGGTTTGGTTCAACGGGACACTCTCTTCTCTGTGCGTGAGTTTATCAGTCATTCTCTCATCCGCGTCGGAGAGAGGCTCAATGGGGGACGCCTTGTCCCGGGCAGGTGGATCGTTCGTCATCGGGTACATGGTGTGCCCCGCCATGTGGGTTTGTCCGCCTATGATTGGGATTGTGAGATGGCAATGGAGACGGAAAGATGTACTCCAGTAAACTGGGAGTGTAGTGGGAGGGGAACATTTGGTACATGGGGGAATATGAACCTGCTTTTTTAATAGTAATTTAAAAATGGTCGGAAAATCATAAAATTTGTTGGCAACAACTTCACTTATTGTCCTACTCGTAGAAAAAAATTGGGGGCGAAATGACTTTCATGGTATTGTCCACGACAAAGTCAAAATCGACACTATATTAGGTGTACTATTCACTCCATATCGCGAGGGGCATTTTTTTTATTCTCCGGTTTTTTTACGACAGTTTTTGGTTGCCAACCTAGGAATTTTTTTATAGGGTTCATCTACCTCCAGGTTCACAGGGGTATTTTGAAAACAATATAGTCTCCATATTATGAAATACTTGGTTTCATTTGTGTGCCATTGAAATTTTACAAGTTGTTCATTATTTTACTGTTACATGTCTCTTTTAAATATTTTTATTATTATTTCATTCTGGATTTCATTGTTGTTTCATGTGTGTTTCATCATAATTTTACATGTTTCTTTATTATTTTTAGTACATGTTTTCATTAATTTTTCATTTTGAATTCAATGTTGTTTCATTTTAGATTTCATATAAGTTTCATAATTTGAATTCAGAACTTTAAAAAATATGTTTCAGATTGATCTTGTTCTAAAGATCTAAAAGTAGGAACACTAATATCCAAATGGAACATAAATGAGATCTATAGTTTAAAAGATATGAATGACACACACTTTAAAATCTAACTAAAAATATGGGTGTAAACTCCCCACTAAAATAATAAAAGTACAATAAAAATTTGTCCCCAAATAATTGGTGGGTCTCAGCTATAAAATGAATAATAAGGAAATAAATCATATACACACAAGGATTCATCATGATTTATGACCCTATTTTAATATACACAAAAGGGCATAATATTGAATATTATATAGCTCAAGCCGCAAAATTGGTTCGGGCCGCAAAATTGGTTCAGGCCACGAGAACTTATGATAGAAAAATAAGTATCACATTTCATAATGTTAATCTCTTTTCTAGGAGGACATTAATGGGTTATTCCATATAATTGAATGTCATAGATTTGTCATGTCCGAGTTGATAAATATTGTTAAGTAATGAAGGATATCAACTCTTTTAGGACTCACACTATCGCATATGTAAATCAACATGCGTGGGTGACCGACATAAAACCACAAATTCCTAAATGAAAAAAATGGAAAATCTGGTTACAAAATAATTTATTTATACTAAATATGTTTACTTCTTTACAACTCATTATCGCACAATTTTACTAGTACTTTATTATGTTCAACAAATTTTTACCACATATCAGCATTAGTAATATTTATAAAACTTAAACATCGCAAGCATTAAACTTCTATCTTCAAAAATGCAACAATTAAAGTAGAAAACATTTATCATGGGAAATTATGTTATCTTCACAAATTTTATTTCGAAGTATTTTTTTGGAAATTAATTGGAAAATTATGTTATGTTCACAAACTTCTATCACTATTTAAGTATCTAAACAAAGCACACAATAGAGAAAATCGCACGCATCAATCCATGGCTTAATTTGTTCTATTCGTTTAGAGATAACAAAGGTGAGCCATATGTCGAATCTAATTTGGATTTCCTATGGATGTAGTGTGGTTGACATTTTATATGTATTATGTCGCCTTTTATATGTGTCTGTGTCCATTTTATCTATAAATATCTTGATAGATATTCTGCGTGTGCAAAACTGGCTTGCACCTGTTGTATGTGAACGTAGAGTTTATCACACCCGATCATCACGTGGAGTCTCGGCACGACGAACTTTTGCAACGGTGCATACTCAGGGAGAACACTTGTACCTTGAAATTTAGTGGGAGATCATCTTATAATGCTACCGTCGAACTAAGCAAAATAAGATGCATAAAGGATAAACATCACATGCAATCAATATAAGTGATATGATATGGCCATCATCATCTTGTGCCTTTGATCTCCATCTCCAAAGCACCGTCATGATCACCATCGTCACCGGCGCGACACATTGATCTCCATCGTAGCATCGTTGTCGTCTCGCCAACTATTGCTTCTACGACTATCGCTACCACTTAGTGATAAAGTAAAAAACAATTACAGGGCGATTGCATTGCATACAATAAAGCGACAACCATATGGCTTCTGCCAGTTGCCGATAACTCTGTTACAAAACATGATCATCCCATAAAATAAAATTTAGCATCATGTCTTGACCATATCACATCACAACATGCCCTGCAAAAACAAGTTAGACGTCCTCTACTTTGTTGTTGCAAGTTTTACATGGCTGCTATGGGCTAAGCAAGAGTCGTTCTTACCTACGCATCAAAACCACAACGATCTTTCGTCAAGTGTGTTGTTTTAACCTTCAACAAGGACCGGGCGTAGTCACACTCGATTCAACTAAAGTTGAAGAAACTGACACCCGCCAGCCACCTGTGTGCAAAGCACGTCGGTAGAACCAGTCTCGCGTAAGCGTACGCGTAATGTCGGTCCGGGCCACTTCATCCAACAATACCGCCGAATCAAAGTATGACATGTTGGTAAGCAGTATGACTATTATCGCCCACAACTCTTTGTGTTCTACTCATGCATATAACATCTACGCATAGACCTGACTCGGATGCCACTGTTGGGGAACGCAGTAATTTCAAAAAAAAATCCTATGCACACGCAAGATCCATCTAGGTGATGCATAGCAACGAGAGGGGAGATTGTAGTCCACGTACCCTCGTAGATCGAAAGCGGAAGCGTTATGACAACGCGGTTGATGTAGTCGTACGTCTTCACGATCCGACCGATACTAGTACCGAAAGTACGGAGGAGGGGAGGGACGGCCCTCTCATGGCGTGCCCAAGGGGGGAGTCCTACTCCTGGTGGGAGTAGGATTCCCCCTTTCCCTAGTTGGAGTAGGAGAAGAAGGAAGAGGGAGAGGGAGAGAAGGAAAGGGGGGCTGGCCCCCCTCCCAATTCAGATTGGTCTTGGGGGGGGGGGGGGGGGCGCCCCCACCTTGGCCGCCTCCTCCTCTCACCCCTTAAGGCTCATTAAGGCCCAATGACTCCCCGGGGGGTTCCGGTAACCCCCCGGTACTCAGGTAAATGCCCGAACTCACCCGGAACCATTCCGATGTCCAAACATAGCCTTCCAATATATCGATCTTTATGTCTCGACCATTTCGAGACTCCTCGTCATGTCCGTGATCACATCCAGGACTCCGAACAATCTTCCTACATATTCTACGAAGATCTTTATCGGTCAAACTGCATAACAACATATGTTGTTCCCTTTGTCATCAGTATGTTACTTACCCGAGATTCGATCGTCGGTATCTCAATACCCAGTTCAATCTCGTTACCGGCTAGTCTCTTTTCTCGTTCCTTAATGCATCATCCCGCAACTAACTCATTAGTCACATTGCTTGCAAGGCTTATAGTGATGTGCATTACCGAGAGGGCCCAGAGATATCTCTCTGACAATCGGAGTGACAAATCCTAATCTCGATCTATGCCAACTCAACAAACACCATCGGTGGCACCTATAGAGCATCTTTATAATCACCCAGTTAGGTTGTGACGTTTGATAGCACACTAAGTGTTACTCCAGTATTCGAGAGTTGCATAATCTCATAGTCATAGGAACATGTATAAGTCATGAAGAAAGCAATAGCAATAAACTAAACAATCATTGTGCTAACGGATGCGTCAAGTCAATCACATCATTCTCTAATGACGTGATCCCGTTAATCAAATGACAACTCATGTCTATGGCTAGGAAACTTAACCATCTTTGATTCAACGAGCTAGTCAAGTAGAGGCATACTAGTGACACTCTGTTTGTCTATGTATTCACACATGTACTAAGTTTGCGATTAATACAATTCTAGCATGAATAATAAACATTTATCATGATATAAGGAAATATAAATAACAACTTTATTATTGCCTCTAGGGCATCTTTCCTTCACTTGCACTAGTGAAAGTAAGAACCATAGGCCTTGTTTTCAAGCATTACAATATCGTTTTTGCTCACTTTTATTACTAGTTACCTTGATGTTTTTATTTATTCAGATTACAAAAACCTATATCTACCATCCATATTACGCTTATATCACCATCTCTTCGCCGAACTAGTGCACCTATACAATTTACCATTGTATTGGGTATGTTGGGGACACAAGAGACTCTTTGTTATTTGGTTGTAGGGTTGTTTGAGAGAGACAATCTTCATCCTATGCCTCCCACGGATTGATAAACCTTAGGTCATCCACTTGAGAGAAATTTGCTACTGTCCTACAAAACTCTGCACTTGGAGGCCCAACAACGTCTACAAGGATAAAGTTGTGTAGTAGACATCAAGCTTTTTTCTGGCGGGATTGCCGGGGAGGTGAGTGCTTGAAGGTATATCTTTAGATCTTGCAATCGAATTTTTTAGTTTCTTGTTTTCACTAGTTTAGTCTATAGAAGAAAAAAAATGGAGATGAGGTTGCCTCATATGCTTCATCTTTTTAATGTCTTTCGTGAAAATGATGGACATGAATATTATGTTCAAGTGCTAGAAGAAGAAGTCTATAAAATGTTTGGCATAAAATCTTTGTATGATGAGCATGATTGCAATGTTGTTAGTATGAATTCATTGAATATCCATAATGCTAATGATATGCAAAGCCACAAGCTTGGGGATGCTATGTTTGATGAAGATGATATTTTTTGTCCCCCAAGTTTTGATGAGCAAATTTATTATGATGATAGCATGCCTCCTATTTATGATGATTATATTGATGAAAGTGGGTTTGGAAGAGTGTCAACTCTAGGTAGTATTGATCCCACTATTTTGGAGGGTGTTGAATCTTTTCAGAATATTGATAAAAGTGGATTTGAAGAGGTCATGACTTTACTTAGTGATGAATCCACTATTTCGGAAGTGGTTCCAATTGATTATGAGAACAAAGTTGCTATCTATGATGATTATTGTGATGACATGTATGCTATAAAGAATAATGATAACCATGAAACTTGTCATCATGATTTTAATTTTCAATTGGATTATGCCTCACATGATAGTTATTTTGTTGAGTTTGCTTCCATTATTTCGAATAGGAAGAATTTTGCTTATGTGGAGATTAGTAAAGTTTCTATGCTTTTGGATCATGAAAAGAATGCTTTGTGTGATAGTTGAATTCATTCATGATGCTACTGAAAATTATTATGAGGGAGGAATATATGCTTGTAGGAATTGTAATAATATCAAGTTTCCTCTCTATGTGTTGAAAATCTTAAAGTTATGCTTGTTTTGACTTCCTATGCTAGTTGATTCTTGTTCCCATAACTTGTTTGCTCACAAAATCACTATCCCAAAATGGACTCCACCTCCAGCTGGTGTACTGAAGATAAACACGGATGGTGCTTTCCATGTGGAAAACTTATCAGGAGGATGGGGTTTCACCATCAGAAATGAAGAAGGAATGCTAATTGTTGCTGGAGCAGGGAGCTTGGAGAGCGTGTTACAGATGCATTGCACTCGGAAGCTTTGGTGATGCTTCATGCTGTAAATGCAGCTATTCAGATTGGGTGCCAACAAGTTATAGTTGAACTGACTCCTTGACGTCGTTGAAACAAGCTGTCACCTCTGATGCTTATGATTTCTCCCAATTAGGTGTTGTCTTCACAGACATTAAGTTTCAGTTCAGAGTTGGTTTCATGAATGTTTGTGTTAAACATTGTCTAAGAATGTGTAATCAAGCTCCACAGGGCACAATCATGAGTGTAGGTACCTGTGAAATTTGGCTTGGCCAGTTTTCAAGTCTTGTATCAGACTGTGTAGCTGGTGATCTATCCAGCCAAGCTATCTAATGGAATGCAGTTTTGTGTTCCTTTTAAAAAAACATGGTTGCCATATGTAAAGGCGTGGGTTCATATGCATAGTATTCCCTGCGCCAGTCTTCGTATACGAATGCATGGGACGCTCTCTCTCCTCTACTCTCTCACGCGTGCATGCCATGAAGGAAACAAATCCATGCTTTTATTTTTTTCTTTCAAAATTTTAACCATTGGTATCTAGTAAACTATAATTTTATTTTAGAAATAATTTATATATTTGAATTTCTGGGGTCAAGAACTTTAGAGCAAGATCAATTTTGGATATATGACAAACATGTTTTAATTTCGACGAGGGAAATGTGTTTTATGAAACTAGTGAAATGAGTTAAATCTATTACTTCCTCTGTAAAGAAATATAAGTGCGTTTAGATTACTACTTTGGTGATCTAAACGTTCTTATATTTCTTTACGGAGGGAGTATTTGTAAACGAGTAAAATGTGTGAATCATGTTAGTATAATATATTTTCTGAAATGAGTGAAATTTATCACTTATAGACGAGTGAAATGTATGAAACATGTTAGTGTAATGTGTTTTCTTAAATAAGTGAAATGATTGATTTAATGCAGTTTATTTTGTGTAAACGAATGCAATGTGTTTTCTAAAATGAGTAAAATATATATTTCCTTTCGTTCTTCGTTTCTCAATCATTATTGAGATTAGTTGTGTTTTGAACAGATGTGTCTTATTTTGGGATTGTCACATAGTGTTGTAATGCCGATTAATGCAGTTTCCGTCGACGCATCTAATTTCTTTTCATTGAATTGTTTATACCCAATTAATCTGGGATCTCGCTTGCCTATAGTGTGCTTGTTTTTGCTGAACAAACTGTAATAAAACTCCACAATCAATTATTTATACTAAATGTTTTTACTTCTTTACATGTAATTATCACAAAATTTAACTAGTATTACATTAGATTTGACAATTTCTATCACATTCTAGCACTAGTAATATTTAAAAACTTAAACTTTACTAGCATTTAACAAAAAAAAATTATCATTATAAATGTAACATAGGTAATATGTTATGCTTTCAAATTATAGTTCAGTGTTGAAATAAATCCAATATTCTTAATCTAAACAAAGCAAAAAAACAGGACAAAATAACATGCATCTATCTATGGAGCAATCTGTTCCATTTATTTAGATACAACAAAATCGAGCGATACGTCCGATCTAGTAGGGATGGCCTACACATGCGACGTGTTTGCCATTTATATGTATTATATCACATTTATATGTTTTTGTGCCTATTTTCTCTGTAAAAAAAAATTGCGGGAGATATCTGAAACTATCTTGATAGAGGATTCTACATTGCACGAGTCTAGGAAATTTAAGTATTAATAAGCTTAGGTTATCTTCCCCTGTACTATTGATCTGAGATGATAAGTGATATCTCATCGATATTTGGTTGCATTCAGTTCTATACAACATCAGAATAATGTAATATCGAAGTCCTCAACACATTTGCCACGTAAACAAAAGTTATTATCCTTACATACCAGATGATGTAACGGCTACATTATTGAACAAAACTTATCTTCTCACAGACGGAATAATCCTTCTGCAAAATAGATATTTGACAGGGAGTTATTTTAGGACTACTACAAATTTGACGTCAATTTTTTTATCATGGCAAATTATGTTATTCAAAGATGGCAAGTTTAGTTGGCAAGCATGGGAAATCCGGCTTAGTAATTTTTGTCAGGAAATTGCCATGCTTACACGCTAAATTTACGAACATCACGCCATTTGTCACGAAAAACCTCAGATTTGCTATGCCTAAAAATCAGAGGTGATTTTTAGTGCTTCCGTTCTTTTATGTACAAGAACAAAATTCGCATAGGTACACAACAAGCATATAATGATTTCAAATTTCAGAGTTTCTATAGATGCTACCATAGGGGATAACTTAAGGTAGTCCCGTTGAATCCAATGCATTTCAAATAGAGCGTGTAACACACAAAACATGTAGCAAAAACGAGGTGGTATCTTCAACCCCCTTGCGAAGTAGTAGTACAAGTAAAGATAGAAAATGCTGGTCCTATGAAATCTTATAACAAGAATAAAAAGGAAAAGAAAAGCTAACAGAGCAAGAGCCTTGCATATATTCGGATTCACCACCCTATTTACTTCCACTAATCTAATTAAGTCTGATGTACATACATATGTTCTCCTTTTCTTCTTTCTTGGTATATGGATTTTGCACCGGACACCAAATCCATTCGAGTCCAAACTCCAAAGCCAAACCAAAGCTCAAAGCAGGAACCAATCCCCTTCCTTGGGGGCCGTTCTGTAATAACCTCTCCATGCGAGGGGGCGATCGGAAAATATTTCGACGCCTCTCCGCCAATGGCCTCCTCGGCCTGGCCCTTGCTGCGCTCTCACCGGTCGAGCTTGTTTTTGCATAAAAGCCCAACCGGAAGCGACGAATTCGGAATCCTCTCCGCAGGATCCCGCCGCAAGAATAGTCGCCGAACATATATGCAAACAGCACCCTGAACGAGCATGCTCTGTGCCAATCACGACGCCGGCAGCGGCACGGGCAGGAGAACGGGGCTCAGAGACGCCGTCGCCGGCGGGAGGAGCGGCGCCCGGCAGAGCGGGCAGGTGCGGTGGCCGTGGGAGGCCCAGCGGTCGAGGCATCCGCGGTGGAAGACGTGCCGGCACCCGCGCGGCCGGCGCACCCGTGCGGCGCCGTGGAAGTCGCCGAGGCACACCGCGCAGCCCTCCGGCAGCAGCGGCGCCGTGCCGTCGTCGCCGTCGGACGGGAGCGCGTCGAAGCGCACGGCCGGGGAGTGCTCCTCCACCTCCTCCAGGTCGTGGTCGTGGCGCTGGTGCTGGTATTGTTCCTGGTGGTGGTCGGCGAAGTAGGCGAAGTCGGAGGCGTCCGAGTAGTCGAAGCAGAGGTCGTCGTCGACGCCGGCGCCGACGAGGCGGAGCAGCCAGGAGGAGAGGCGGCGCAGGTGGCCGAGCAGGAAGAGCAGGTTAAGCAGCAGCCTCGGCATCTCCGAGTACACCGCCGGGAACCCCATTGTAGTTGATCTACGGACAGCCGAATCAGGAGGACGAACAGAGCTCGAAAGCTAGAGAGATAGGAGGAGGAGGAGGACGAGGAGGGGTCTCACATGGCGCACAATGGTCCGGCCTTTATAGCTAGATAGAGGTAGCGGCTATGGTGGAGGTAGGAGAGTGACACGAGGAGGAGGAGGAGAGATCGAGAAATGAAGCGGCTAGCTAGCTACAGGAGGGGGGGTTGCAGGATGGCGACGGAGATGTACAGTGGGCAGAGAGTGTAGGTGCGCTCCCAATTAATTAACTGTTGAGGTGTGACAAGGTTGTGTGTCGACGGTCGATGGAGATTAATGGCGAATGATTGATTAATCGGGTGGGGTGGCTCCATCATCGATGGATGGAGGAGCGTGCTAGCTGCGTGCATGTGCCGGTGTGTCCGGCGGGAGGGACAGGCCGGACGGGGTCAGGTGCGCCTGTCGACTGGCCGGCGGGCCGGCTCGGGCTCAGCTCGGCAGGTGAGCTGCACGCCTCTGCGGGGGTAAAAAGCTTTTTCTAATGCCCATGGTGCGCACATGTGCACAGTGCTGCCACTCGGCGGGCCTACCGTGCGGCCGTTCAGCGGTTACTGTTATGGGGCGAACGTCGTGCACGAACGATATATACAACGAAGACGTTGGGGGAGGAGTAGGGATATCGTCCGCACCCCCAATGCTCACAATCATGGAGGAGATGGCCCCCAATAATGGCGGCTTGTTTTGATGCATACATGGTGAGTGGTCGATGCGCAAAGGCGATGAAGTTGAGGAGGGCTCATTGTTGGCGGGCGGAAATTGACAACTCCTAATGTGCATCCGCTATTGTTATCCAGTGAATGGTCGTGCAAAAAAATATATATATGCGGCACGAGTCTCAAGAAGGGATATGTCGGCATCTTGCACACACCTGTTGGGCTTTGTCCGAGTTTGACATCACCCTCTCACCCAAAAATGGAGGCACGATGAGTGCTCAGGGGAAGCATGTCAAATCGATGCATCAAGGAGGGCTTGCTAGTGGGCAGGGAGCGGCTACGGAGAAGATAGGAGGCATCTCTACATAATCCACCGGTGAGACGAATGAAAGAGAAAAAGGGTTGTGAGGATTTGCGTGAGGAGGACGACCATTCGCTCGATATGCCAGCAAACCGAACGTTCGCGCTCTAGGCCGGGATGGCACCGGCATGAGCATGTCGTGGACAGGAGGGAGGTCGAGGCAGACATGCCATGTGGACGCAGTCACAAGCGTACTAATGTCACATGCCTAATGACGTGCTTCCTACTAGCGGCCAGATTAAATTAGCTGGGACGGGCGCGTCAGGACATAATCTCATGTCGGAGACATGCTGCCGCGGCACGACAAGGCGAGCTACATGCATGCACGGCGACGCGTGCGTTGATTCGTCCGCCCGTCCGTCGATCGGACAGATGCGTTGGGCGGCCACGTAGCGACGTTCCTACGCGAGCTGTCCTCGTCCGTGGCATGGCCGGGCCGGCACACCAGTGCATGTCTGTGCGTGGATCGATCGAGGTATCATCACAGGAAAATTAGCAACGACGGATTCACGTTCATGTACCTACTTCGAGTAGCTAGCTATCTTGTCCCTAGCATTACTGCTTAGCAACACGACAGACGATCGACCTGTATATACTAGTACAATGCTATGTAGTCCCTCGGTCCCGAATTACTGGGGTTAGACTTGTCTAGATGTGTTACGTGTATCCGTGTTTACGACAAGTATTTTAAATAAATAAATAAATAAATAGAAAATGACGAAAACGAATATAGTTTTGCTGGACCTTTTTACTTCCACTTTTGCTAAACCTCAGGCGCTGGAATTCGACGGGTCTTACGATTTCAATGCAAAGTACCAAGGTGAAACGGGGAGGCCACACCACGGCGGGAGCGGGGGTTGACTATTCAGGTCGGGGGTGCCGGGTCATCAGCTTTTTTTTTCCGGGTGAAAAGGGGATTCTCATTACTCACGGAGGCTTTTCAGCCAGAGCCAAGTTTACAATAAAGTCTAACCCCGAGTGCAGCCAAACAGTGGGGCGAGGGGTGCTCATGCCATACTTTGGCAAGCTCATGACTAACTTTGTTCTGCAAACCACAACAAAGATTAAAAGAGACCTCCCTCCCCTCCATCGTTGCCAGTCTCCTGATTTCCTCAATGACGGTGCGATGAGCCGACCGGTCCTGCTCACGACTTGTGATCATTGTCACCGCCTCCGCACAATCAAGCTCGACTTTAATGGGCGCCTCCGTACGGAAAAGAGCTAGCTCCAGGCCCTCCCGACACGCCGCTAGCTCTGCCGTGAGCGCATTATCGCATGCACGAATTTCTCTACAAGCACTGAAAATGATCTTGCCCTCAGAATCCTGAAGGACCATGCCCCCTCCAGCCAATCCTGTCGCCGGTATGAAGTTACCATCTGTATTAAGTTTAGTATTGCCTAGCTCTGGGGCAAACCATCCTCGCTCGTCCTTGAGAGGAGACGGCTCTCTAGTGAGGATCGGTGGTGCACTGAGTACCATCTTTCCCTTGAGCACATCTCCACTTGGGTGTTGCTGCACGCACAAGAGTGAATTGATGTACCCATGAAGGAATCGACGAGAAGCTTCTGTGGGTGGTGGCTTCTTCTCATGCGTAATCTCATTCCGCACATGCTAACTCCTCCACATGATCATGAGCACAATCATCCGTGTCGCCTCATCTACTGGCTCTAGAAGTGTGAAGAGCCATTCCGTCCCAACATTATGGATGGCGTCGACACTCGGTATAGGCCAGTCCAAGGCCATAGCATGCCATAGTTCCTTAGCTAGTGGACACCTGCAGAACGCATGGAACCCGTCCTCTCGTTCCACACCACAAAGGGGTCATCACCGGCGGTGGAGAACCATGGGAGGGGGCAGGGTAGAAGGATGGCCGAGGTGGCGGTAGCACGGCAGTTTAGGAGAGGGCGGAGTGAACACGGTAGCGCCGCCATTCGTAGGAGGTGGGAGCAAGTAGTTAGGCCAGTGTCAGTAGGCGGCACGGTGGAGAAAGAGCAGGAACAGTGGACGAGAGAATAAAAGCAGTTGGATGAAGATCTTTTTTCGATAAAGGGCGCTTTATTACTTAAAAGGTTTAAGCATTACACCCGGCCTCTGCATACCAAGATGCACACAGCCAAAAGAAGTCCACACACAGAACAAAAAAAAGGCGAAATACTAAGAAACATCTAGTGTTTGTATAACGCCGCCTAAGACGTAGAGGGGCCAATCCTGAGATCATGCTGCCACCCATGTTGGGTAAAAGTATCCCTTGGCGTAGCATCCAATCGTATACAGACCATGTCGGATGAAGATGTACCGATCCAGAAATGGACATACTCTGAATTCTCCTTTCATCGCCTAAGAAATAGGTTGTCCCTTTTATTTGTGTTAAATAGGGCTTGCTCTTTTGAATTACGTACGTCGTGGAATGGTCTTTTAATTGTGTGACTTCTCTGAAATTGGAAGTGAAACACGTGCTGATGTCGGTGGAATTTATCTGAATTTCATCTCGTGTTTGGTTGCGAAGTATATATTCTTAGAATACTACAACATCTTGGAAAACTAGGTGTGCATTTTGGAATCCTATATAAAGATATTTATAGACAAAGCGGACACAGACTGAAGTGAGAAAGAGAAAAGGAGGGCACTAGCCAAATACAGCACACTGATTCCAAGGTGAGCCTGGATGAGTTTTTGGGACCGCTGGCTCACCAGGACAAGACGAGGAGGGCTCACCGCGCTACAGTAGTTTCAGGGTTATAGACATGCCATGTGGCTGCAATCACATGCATGCATGATTAGTTACCGGCCTGCATGCCGGGACAAATTAGCTACACTCCAGCTAGCTGGGCAGGGGCAGCTGGGAATGGGATGCGATCGACCGACGCGCATAATCTCTTGTCGGAGACACGCGTGCTAGCGCGCGCGCCACGGCAACGTATACACGAGGAACACGTACACACGATCCATGGAGCAAGTCGCTAGCTATATTCGTCGGACGCATGGGACGGCCACGTACGCTCCTCTCCTCCTCCATGGCCGGCACGCCATGTGTGGTGTGGGTCGTCGATCCGTGGATGCTTCAACCCGGCCGGCCGGCCGGCCGGATCTTCAACACGAGCTAGCTGGAGTAGCTACCTATAGACCATGCGCAAGGCGAAATAATTAACGGCAGTACATGTAAACACACCTATACTTAGATCAGCAGCTAGCGTACGACGGTGGAGCTAAGCGTGCTATGTAGTGGCGAATCTAGGACCCAAATGGAGGATAGACTCATCTTCAAAAATTCTTCTTTTTTTTTTGAGATAGTGGAGAATAATGCGATAAGAACATCTACAGCCAGAGTCCTCAAATTGACGGGGTGGCCGTAGGACTATCGACCGGATAGGCCTGAATGAAAAAAGTTGACCAAACCAGACCCCTCAAAGCCTTCTTAAATACTCGGGCAGTCCGGCACTCCTCATATTGTCCTCATATATGGGAGGAGTATGAGGTACGTATGGGCGTGTCCGGTCAGTGGTCATCCACTTTTTCTCTTTGTTTATTCTTTCTCTCACTTCATCTCCAACAATCACATGCATGTGACCGGATGTATAAGAAAAATGAGGGACATGACCATGACAATGAAAATTTAAGAGGTGATTGCTCACTGTTCATAGACGCGTTCGGACGCATCCGCGGGCATTTGAGATGTCAGATTAGATATACGCGGCTGTAGATGCTCAAAGATGGTCCGAAAGTTGCTAATTTCTGGGCTTGGCATAACCAGTGCGCTTGATTTTTGAGGGCAGGCTTGACCATAAAGCCTGTTGAGAAGAATCACCCCTGCTCACATGCATCATATGTAAATATGTAGCCTTTTTTTTGCATGTTCATATCATAAAGAACAAAGTACAAGTCACATAAAGACCGATATGACAAAACTGAAAAGATAGCAGAACATCTCTGAGCTTGACACCAACGCCCATCACCAGCCTCCGGCACCACCGCAGCAGCTACCGAAGAAAAGAATGACGAGTCACCTTCTCACCCGAGCTCGACGTGGCTCCATCGCCGATATGCAGCTTTGCGGACCTTCAAGGTGGATCACCAAAAGTGAAGCCCTTATCGTTGAACGAATCAAACCGGGGCAACACCTCGGACACACAATCGAACTCCAGATCTGGCACCCCACCACGACTAAAACGCCGAAGGGGGAAACCATATCTGCCATCCACGAACCACGAGCCCAGCACATGCTACGTCTTTCAGATGTCGTCGATACATACCACAATCTGTATCCACTCCTGGACTACCTCCCAAGCTCCGTGCCGACGCTGGAGCAAGCGCCGTCGCAACGGCGGAGCCCGAGGACACAGGTCCACCACGAGGATGCCACCGCCGCCACGCCATCCTTGCTTGAATAGGATGGTTTCCAAATCCATCCCCAACCATAGGACCGATGGCCTAGTCAGGGAAGGATCTGAAGAATCTTTATTCAGCGTTGTCATCGTCGCCTCCGAAGCAAAGACGATGAACAACCTAAAAACCTAGACCACGAGAGAGTAAAAATGATCCACATGCGTGGATCTGGCGACCCCCCTCACCATCGACGACCGAGGTCGCCGGCGGAGGGGAGCCGCCGGAGAGCGGCATTGGAAGATCGGCCTCCCCTGGTGGCGGTTAGGGTTCCAGCCGCGCACACATACATTCGTACGGTACGTGTATCTATCCACGTATTGCATGCGGCTGGCAAGCAGCACGTTCAATACAATGCATACGTGTATCCAACTTGTTAATTACTACTACCTCCGTCTAGGTGTGTAAGACTAGCCACAGTGGGAGTAAGTTCGGTAGTAACATTGAGTCCAACTCAGCAAATTTGCTTATGTGGCAATGAGTTAATGAGGACAGATGTAGTACTAGTAACTTAGCTAGTTACTGTAACATCACATGTCCTAATGCAATATGAGTCTATAACCTAATAAATGAAGCTTTGCATGTTACCACACTTATGTTACTACCCACTATTGAGGTAGTAACATAGTCTAGGAAAATGTGTATGTTACTCTCTGTTGTGGCTAGTCTAAGTCATCCTAGGTTGTGCACCGCAACCAAGGCGGAGTGGAAAACGAGAGAACTTAATGTCTTTTTACTAATTGATAGCATTGCATGCAATGAACTAACCATTGCATGTCGTGTTTGTTAGTCTCAAGTCATTAAAAGCATGCACGGCTCACATCTTTTATTGGTTGATTTTCACGAAACAAGAAATGATGAGGAAGTTAATGTACCGTGCCTAAGTGTTTTGGGATTATTTGATTTTCGTAAGATGACTTACACACCTAGACGGAGGGAGTACCTCCTTTCCGGTTTATATGGCTCAATTTAAAAATCTCATCAACCAAGGTAGATGGTGAGTGGTGGAATACTTTTTGTAGTTTGTAAAAACACTCAATTAATGCATTCGTTTTTTCTCAAAAAATTATGTTTATCAATGCATTAATTGCAATGCATGCATGCATGAAGTCCATGCACTGGTTAATTTTCTTTTAATACTTGAAAACCATCAAATTAAGAATTATAAAATGAGAAATCTAAAATTTTGAGATAAGCACTATAAATTAAAAAGGAGGAGTATTCTTGTAAATTAAATAGTGCATACGCACATGCATGCGCTAATTGGTGTCGATGTCATGCATGGGCCATATATTGATTAATTTATGAATTGGCCGGCATCAGTCGATGATCCGCGCGTAGAAAATGGACAAGGAGGAAACGACGCGACGGAATATAACGTTGTCGATTGACGCGCGTGCATGCGTTAGTGTATCTCCGTGGACCGCGACCGCGATTGCACGCCTTGGCTGTCCATGTCTTACCTGTCGCTCGCTGACCCTGTCTGGTCTGGTAACGGGAGGGAGGGAGGGAGAGGACCAAGCCAAGCGAGCTTCACCTGCCGGAGCCGGAGAGGCCGGCGATGACATGCACGACGGCGGCGCCGCATCAGGAGGCGGAGTACGACGGTGGTTGGACTCGGACTCTTCTCCGCTCCACTCCTCCTGTTTTATCCTCTCGGGTAGGGTAATAGCTCTTGGCCGGTGATGCCATGCATACATGATGCAAGGCCCATGCCGGCGGCGGGGTCCACCTGTCAGCGACCCGAGACGGACACGCACAGGCCGTCGACAAGCTAGCACAGCGACGCTAGGTCCATCGCGTCTGGCGCATACGCCAACCCTCGTCCGTCCGTCCGTCGGTCTGCAGTGCACAAATGGAGACCCACAGAAACAACAGAGCGGCATTGCGTGATTGGCGAAGGTTCGAACGTGACGTGGCAAGGTCCCAAGTGGGCCTGTACCGACGGCTTGCCGGCAGGGCGGCCTACAGACTGGGACGGCCCGTGGGCACCAAGCCCGCCTGTCCCCCGGGGCCCGTGTTGTCCACATCGCTCGCCCGCGTCCGCGCTACTATTACTACTAGAAGAACACCCGTGCGTTGCAACGGGGTCACATTAACTTTAAGAGTTCAATATCAACTATGTTAATATTACATTTAATATTCTCATACATATCAAGTGACATTAGCGACCTTTTTACCATCAAATTCTCACAGACACACACTCTCTCCCTCCCTCCTCCTCACTCTCTCTCCCCCTCCCCCCCCCCCTCTCTCTAACACAACACATATCCATCTTATTGGGTACGGGACCATAATCCATCTATTTCACACGCACACGCGCTAGTGCATAACAATATGGATTATAAAACAGGTTCAAGGTAGTAACAAGGATTCATCTCATGCATTAATAAACAAATGTTCTGCACTGAAGACAAGATAAACAATTCCCAAAGTGCATCAGAGCATCACAGAACATTACTGGCAAGATAAATGCACGATGATACACCCGACTCATTTAATTAATATAATTAAATTATCAGTAAATTAGTCACCAAACTGCTCGGATGAACCGGAACAGAGCCAACATATATCATCCTAGACAAACGCAACATCAACCATTTACCTTGGTACTTTAGGGACCGACAGGAGGATGCATGTAGAAACGCTTCTTGCCTGCGAATCCACAGTCAGAGAGAGAAATTGGAACCCATTCCCATCACCAACTGATAAAGAAAGCATGTAAGAAAATTAATATCGGGCCAACTTGGATCTTCGGTGATTGTCCGCCGGTATGGAGAATTTAGGAGGGTGGGTGCAGGGAGTGGCCTTGTGGATGATGGATGGAGGCGCGGAGGGATGTGGTCACCGGAAGGTCGAAAGCGGAGAGGGTCGGGCACGTTAGGTGGAGCCGGTGGTGCGTGACCACCGGAGGCGGCCCAATCGTGGGCGGCGAACCGACGATAGCCTCGGCCCATCTCTCGACGCAGCGAAGATAGAAAGGGCGGCACTGCCTGTGCTCGAGGCCGCCGCTCGGCACCATCTACATTGAGGGGAAAGAGAGGCGAGAAAGCGATAGGGTGATGCGGGGCTAGGGATTGCGGAGGAGGGTGGGGGTGTGCAATTTGAATGGATGGTTCTACCCACCGTTTTCTTGTACGTGGCGGTGGAGACGGTGGCGTCCAGCCATGCAGGCGAGGCATGGGTCGAGCCGGGCACACGGCAAGGCGCAGTAGCAGAGGCGGGGGCGATTTTTTGCTACTGAGATGCAGGGTGTGGGATTGATCGTTCATGTTCTCTTTTCCTTTTTAACGGGAGATGGATGCAATTTTTTCACGAGGGGAAAGATGCGACCACGTACAGATTCCATAATAAATTAATTAGGTCCATAACGGGATTTCTTTATAATGCGTTAAGATTTACGTGTTAGTTTTCTTAATAAAGAAATGCACTGATGTAGGGATCGATTGATTCGGGTAAGGAAAGATAGATTCGTGATCTTTTGTATGTTAGGAAATTAGTGGTTTGCAAGGAAAGAGTGGAGAGAAAAAGAACCAATGCGACCACGTTTAGATTTCATAATAAATTAATTAGGTCCATAACGGGATTTGTTTGCAATGCGTTAAGATTTACGTGTTAGTTTTCTTAATAAAGAAATGCACTGATGTAGGGCGCGATTGGTTCGGGTAAGGAAAGATAGATTCGTGATCTTTTGTATGTTAGGAAATTATTGGTTTGCAAGGAAAGAGTGGAGAGAAAAAGAACCAGTACGAGGGGGTGGTGGGAGGTGGGACGAATAAAAACCGGACGAAATTGGGAGGTGGGAGGGGGCGAGTACAAACCGACGAAAAAAACCAACGAAATTGGGAGGTGGGAGGGAGGATGAAAAAAAACCAGGGAAGGTGGGAGGAGGACAAAAATAAACCGTACGAGGCTACCAACTGCTCCATTAGGAGTAGAGATTGTTTGTGAAAATAACGTGCGACGACGACTTAGCGAGCGGATCTCCTTAAAAAAGACATAGCGAGCAGATTCCCTTAAAACTGGTAGAAATGAATATGATTGATGACGTTGATAAATAGTGATGAATGTTGGCATAATTTACTATCATCATGCATGGAAACAAATCATCAAGGAAAAGAATACTTCCTATTACTACACTCATAGGAAGCTTCCTAATCTCTGCTACCAAACAGTTTCTGCCCAAACAAGGAAGGAAAGTTATGGACGTGATTTGAAAGGAAACAAATGTTATGAAGATTAATTAATTTAGATTTGATCTTTAGAGATTGATTGTGATTGATTCTTTTACATAAAGACATTACTAAATAATTTGCGTTAGTATAGAAAGTTCTGATCCGTTCAGTTTTTTTCGTTGTGTGAGAGGGTGAAGTGAAAATAAACCGATGAAGTGGGGGAGGTGACAAAAAAATCTACGACGGTTAACCTACAAAAAAAACCGGATGAAAGTGGTGGGACGAAAATTGACCGGCGGAGACTACCAACTGCTCCATTAGGAGTAGAGATTGGTTGGTTCGATTTTTTTTGCGTGGAGGGAACTACCTGGGAGATGGGAGGGAGTACGAAAATAAACCGTCTCGGCTGAGCGGAAGGTGGGAGCAAGTACCAAAGAAGTACCAAAAAAGACCGGGTGAGGTGGGACGAAAATAAAACCCGGAATGCGACCTACCAACTGAGACATTAGGAGTAGAGACTAGCGTGGTGGTCACGCCCCGCTACAACCGGATCCGGATGGCATGTCCCGCTCACCTCCCATGCTGTATCTATTTGTTTCAAAAAGAATCTATTCATCATTTTTTTAATTTTCTTTCAGTATCGACAAATAAATCGATTCTGCTAGATAGATATTATGTTCTGGTTTAAATAGCTTAGTATATATATATATTAGTGCCTCCATTCCGAATTACAAGATATTTTGGATATTTCAATATGACCTACATACCGATTGAAAATTGATGAACAAACCCAAAGGCCCTTTCGAGACCCGAGCTCAAATGAGCTCGGGATGAACAATAACTTGAAAAACATTTAAAAATGTTTTTAAACAACTGATATGTTTTATGGAAAACTCGGACAAATGTTCTAAGAGCTTGCAAAATTTCATCACAAAATCACATTTTGTGAAAGTCGTGCGAAAACAAATCAGTGCTACAAAATGCTTTCAAAATTAGCATTTTCATAATATCAATTTTGTTTTTTTTTCTGGCTTTCACAAATGTGATTTCATGATGAACTTTGCAAACTCTTAGAATATTTGTCAAAGTTTGCTGCATTTTTTTTATTTTTTAAATAGTTTTAAAATGTTTTTCAATTTTACTGTTCACCCTAGCTCATTTGAGCTCGGGTGCAAAAACTTCATGTCCAACAACGCGTCTATATACATCCGATTCATAATTGTCGCTGATTTAGTACAACTTTGTACTAAATCAGCGGCAATTAATATGGATTGTACGAAATCAGCGGCAATTAATATGTATCGGAGGGAGTACAACATCTTACTATAATTTTTAGAATAGAGCAAGTACCTTTCAAAACAAAGGTTAGTATATGTTTTGTAAACCACTTGCTAAGAATATAAGGCGACAGAAAAAGAAAAATATCTCTCTCACGCACACGCGGTGATTGTGAAACGGGCCGGTCTCTTGCCAGCCATAAGAGAGATGTGGCTTGTTAAAAGAAAAATGTTATATTATGGTTCAAACAAGTCAGTATGCTTCATGCGAAAAATAGGGTCAGTGTGTGTTGCTAGACTACTTGTTAAGAGTCTAAGGAAAGATAAAAAAGAGAACAATATTTCTCTCCCTTCACACGCACGCGAGAGGGTACACACACACACACACTAAGACGATCATTGCGAACATGGGCCAGTCCATTGCCACCCATAAGAACTATAACTCACGAAAATCTTCTTATTCCCCGCCTTAAGTGAGAGGGAACTCGATTTATGAAAAACATTCAAGAACCGTCGTAGTTGTAACCTAGTCACTGCTGTCCCTGGGGACAAGCTCCGCGTTTCTGCTAATGTTCATTGACTTCTCTCACACCTGACGAGCTCTTGGGCATTAGGTGGTTGCAGGACAACACACAACTTTGCTTTCGATTTGTATCGGGGCTTGCCTGTCCTGGGCCACTGCCCTTGAATGTCAAGTCGCATGGAAAAAAAAGTCACACAGCTCTATCTTCGTCTTGGGTCGGGGTCGACACAATCCACATCGGAGAGTTTGTGCTACTTTGAACGCATGGCTCCATGGGTTCTGAGCTCTTGGTAGTGGTGACATCGAGGATGGTGTCAGGTGAATATTGATCGGAGTTGTCATATCTCAATCTTTTGGTCTCCAGGTCTTCTACATGGATAGTAAACACATAGGTCCTCACCTATTTGGGTGAGCAACCTAAAATATTTTTTCAAAACCTTTTGGTGTTAGTACAACTTTATTGTTTGATCGTCTGTTCTGTTTTTCACCGGATCATGGTGGGAAGCTAGATGCAGAAAGTGAAGCCACATTAGCACATCTCCGGCCTCTTCTTTCCACCTTTGTGGGCCAACCCATCAACAGTGTGTGACTAGAGTTCCTAACTTTTGCACTTTGTATAATTTACTAATAATAAAATGTATTCTGTAAAACATGTTCTTGGAACAGAATCACATTTATTGGATTTTCCTTGATGTTTCACAATGGCGTGCCCAGCCCAATGGGCCAGGGTGGTCCAGCCACAAAATATTCACTTATTTATTTTGGATTGTCTCAAAAAAATATATTTATTTTGAAAATTCCAGGTTGGTCCATCGACCACCAATCCACCTCCTAGCTACACCCCTGTTTTCATCCCATGATGAAATGTTTTTTCCACATAAATAAAATACAAAAAATACACAACTTCTAAAAAACAACATAAATATGACACTTTTATTTTATTTTATATATTTTTAAAAATATTCATGTATGTCGATATCTTATTTATGTATCTCAAACAAAAAGTTCATGGTGCTCTTCAAGATTTGTTTGACATGTAAAAATGTTCCATACTATTAAATATGATAAATAACTCCATAATGGTAAACTTTAATATATTAATAAATGACATAGATAAAACAAACTATACAAACATGTAACTAGCAATAAGATACAGAAGTACTGACTGAAACACAAGGACTAAAAAAATAAATAATAAAATTAAGAAAGAATAAAAAGGAAATATAAATGGAAAGTAGAGGTAAAAGGATAAAATATTACTGGGCTGCTGGCCCATGATGATTGCTAGTGAGCGGAGTGTCATTCCATTTCCATCCAGCACTAAGGCAGGGTGCCTCTATTTGACGCTTATTGTGTGAATTTGCCGGCCTGTCTCACAGTTGGGTGCTCGGGTGGGCCAACCCATATAGCAACACACTATTGCGAGCACTATCCCTGGGTAATTTGTTTTTCTATTTTCCTCAGATTTTCGGTTTTTGTTCTGATTTTGTAGGAGAATGCTTTTTAAAAATTTGAGATTTTTTAAAAAATCGTGAATAATTTTAAAATTTTGAGAAAATTTAAAATTGAAAATGTTTTTAAATCTTCCAATAAATTTAAATAATTTAAAACGATTAACTAAAATTTAAAAAATTAGAAAGATGAACATTTTCTGATTTTTGTAAAACTTAAAAAGAAAAGTATGAGAAGAAACTAAATAAACAAAAAAAATCGGACTGGAATTTGACACAATGCGCGTCAAATAAGAATTGCCCTTAAGACGGGAATTCAGAATCATATTTAAGTGCCGGCCACCCATTTTACATAAAACACTAGGCCCAAGAAATCCAATAACATGGCAAATGAGGAACCGCCTCCACATGGCTCAATTGGTTCAAATCATGACAGCAGAAACTGGTCTCCTTTATTTGTGGCTTTACATGGGAAAAACAATGTTGGTTAATGCTCTGCTACTTTCTGAGTCTAGCTTCCCAATACAAAAAGACCATACGATCTTCTAAAAATGATAATTTAATCAGCGAATTTTGTTAGCATCTGATTAAGGCTAGCCATGAGTGTGACATGCACTAGGCTCTCAAATGTTAAGGTTAGCATCCGATCTGCGCTAGATTGCCGCGGGCATTAGTCTAATCATACCAGTTAGTTAAAGTTCTCTTTCTACAAGATGCTCTGATACACACAATCATTATATTTCTTCTTTTCTCAAAACAATTATACTTCCTTCTTCTCCAAAAAAAAGAATCTCTCCCTTTTTTGACAAAACTTCTTTTTACAAGATGCACTGATAAATGCAAACATTTTATTCTCACAAAATGCAAATGACAAGTTTCTCCTTTTCTTTTTTGACACACGGCCTTTTTTTGTGTCAGGTTAAAGGCAGCTTTTTATCAGCATGGAGAAGAGTCAGCACTTTTCTCAGCCATAGGCCTATGGCAAAAGCCAGTGCCTTCTCTTTTCTTTGCTTCTTAATGTGCTTTTGCTTAGGGTATGTACTGTGATTGGGACAACACCCTACTGTTCCCCATCTAACTGTCCTTGCAGGCAGCTAAAGCCTAGTAGGATAGGGCTGCAGATGTGGCTTAGATTGTGATCTGCATGCAAATCAGTTGATAAAGATTCATTTTGCTTTGCACTCTCATGAATCACCATCCTAATTCCTGAACAATGTTGATTTGCTTTTATATGTGATCCAGTAAGTTACCTGAACAAGGATGCTAATATGCTATTCTTCAGGTGTGCATAATTCAGCATCTTGTCTGGATCCAGTACCCCTGCGGTAGGAACAAGCGGCGGTAACATCGTTACCGCTGAAAGCGACGAGTGGGCAGGTGCTCGCTGCACAATGTGCGCAGGCAAAAACCTCGGGGGAATTAGTTTTGTGTCACAGCACCGGTCTGGATCTACTAGCGGTTGTCGGCGACGAAGATTTTTCTTATTGCTGCGTCTAGGAGCTAGCCTGGCATTGCTGGCCATTTCCTGATCAAGAAGTAATATGCAGTTGCAGCAAAGTGTAGTTCCACCATGTGCGCCAATGCCGCATCATACCGACAACCCGCTTTCGCGGCTCCTCTTCGCAACTGGGAGCTGCTCGTCTCTCGGCCTCGCCAATTCCCATTATCAAGGGAGATGGATGAGACAGGGAGCTTTCATACTAGGTGATCACCCCACTAACAACTCACCATCCTGCTTTCCTTTGGATTCGATCGGACGGGACAGCACCGCCTTTTCTGCACAACTGAATAGTTCTGCATCGTTCTTACCATGATAAGAATAGGGTCAAGTGTGTAGCCCAAACAAGGGCCTGCCAAACCCACCAAAGTGTGCAAACAGTGGAGTCTTTTCCACAGTCACCGCCAACTCAGCAATGGAGGAGATGCTTCCACCAAAATCAAAATGTCTTTGCGATTCGTGTCAGTAGCTTCTCACGGCCCTGAAGGAAAAAGAACAGGTCGAGACGGACCGTTTCATGCCAATAAATAATCGCATTATGTGTTATCACTAGCACCTTTTCTTCAGGGGTAAAAGGGTCATTGCTGCGTATCCTCCGTGACATCTCTTTAATTTTCAGAAGGATCTCCGTCTGGTAAAATATGCCTATAAGTAGTCCCATGACAAGAGCATCATCATGGCAATATAAGTGAAGGTGTGTCAAAGATTCAGCAGCACAATGTGGGGGATGGCGCGCATCGATGAGTGGAAACCGGTGATTGCAATGCTGGTCTTCGACCTCATCTCTGCCGTGACAACGGCCCTGATCAAGGCGGCGCTCGAGGAAGGGCTCGACCGTCTAGTGCTCATCACGCTGCGTCAACTGGTGGCCACGGTCTTCCTTTCTCCGATTGCATTTTTCAAAGAACGGTACACAAATTTAATTCACAGATGGTGATCAGAGTTCAGAACTTGGGATAGAATTTGATGGTACTCTTTTTTTTTCAGGAACACAAGGCCTAAGCTCACACTGGAGATCCTGGTGTACCTCTTCTTCAGCGCAGCGTTAGGGTATTAGTACAGCGACCCGGCTATAGAATGCTCTGCCAGATATGATTCTGCTTGATTCATCACTGACTTTTCCTTCCCATTTTAGCGCCGCGCTCTCTCAGTATACCTTCTTCTACGGGTTGCAGTACACAACGGCAACGTTTGCAATAACTTTCACCAACCTGGCTCCTGTGCTGACTTTCCTCATTGCTGTCTTGCTCAGGTGTGTGTGCCAATTTTCAAATTTACCTGGCACCTTTTTCATGCACTTTGTTCTTGCTAATATCTGAAACCCTCTGGGAATACGGCTCATGGATGTAGGGTGGAGTCATTGAACATGAAGAACAAGGCAGGAGCTGCGAAGATCATTGGGACACTCATGTCATTTGCCGGCGTCATGCTCCTGACCCTCTACAAGGGCGTGGCCTTGACACACCAAGCAGTGCCTTCAGGCCAGCATGCAGAGACAGAAGCAGCTGCAGAATCTGGCAAGAAGAGCTGGACCCTGGGCACTCTAGCATTACTGGCAAACTGCTTGTGCTTCTCTTTTTGGCTCCTGCTGCAGTCCAAGCTCACCAAGAAGTACCCAGCACTCTACTCCAGCACTGCATACATGTTCCTCATCAGCTCCCTGCAGGGCGGGGGGCTGACGGCGGCGATACAGAGGCGGGCATCGGTGTGGGTCCTCACAAAGCCAGTGGAGATTGTCACAGTACTATACACAGTAAGATCTTTTTGTTGCAGTTTATACCCGAAAAAAGAGTTAAGAGAACTCTGCAGAGAGTTGACTGAACCAAAGAACACTTGTTTCATATGTTGCAGGGTATTTTGGGGTCTGGAGTGGGGTATGTACTGATGACATGGTGTGTGGAGAAGAGAGGGCCAGTGTTCACTTCCGCCTTCATCCCCATCATCCAGATCATGGTTGCCATAATTGATTTCTTCTTTCTCCATGAGAACATCTACCTTGGAAGGTAAACCTGATTTGCCTCAATCAGTACAGTCTCATGATCATTCATTCATTTCCCATACTGAAATAAATGATGCATAAATGATCATTCATTCACTTGTAGAACTGCAATGGCTGGTCCAAATGGCATCACCTTTTGTATTTTTGTTTTGGCCTTGCAGTGTGCTGGGATCCATACTGATGATCATGGGCCTCTATATTCTGCTGTGGGGAAAGAGCAGGGATGCCTCGGCGACAGTACCACCTGCCAAAGAGGAAGAGGATAAGGAGAAGCAAATCAAATCATGAGGACCAAGCTATGCAATTCTTAGGTTGTAAAACTATGGCATATATTCCTCCTTAGTTTCCTACACCTACGTAGTTTAACCAAGAGGAATAGTATACAGTACTGTTAGTAATGCAGTTGTCGTACGCGTTTTCGCTCGCACAACGAGACGATACGCCGGGCTAATTTCTGCCTAAATGTAGCCCAAATTCTTCAGGTGATAAAGAGCGGTGGGCATAGGTTGCCCATATCTCAGTACGTTAGAAGGTCACATCTGTCACACTGAGCAAGAAAAGAAATAAAAGAAAAGAGAAGAAAATATTCTCCGCACGATTTTTGTACGACCACCCCACGGTCCTGTGGGGGCGGCTATATCGAATCAATGCGTTGCGATTTGATTTTGACTTAAAGAAACATTTTGCTCATCAAAGAAGAGACAGTGGGCATTGGATCTCAGAATTTTCGCACGGGAAGGCGTTCCCCTAAATTGTTCCTTGTAGGTCCTAAAACGGGCTCATGCTGAAATTTTCAGTGCTAAGACAGCATCCAATGCTCTACAGTATAAGAATGCCATGCAGGAAGGATCACAAGCTATATTTTGCTTGCCAGAAATTGGAAAAAACGAGGGCAGAGCCTTACTTTTTCCTTCACGCTGTGCAATAAAGAGACAGCTATTCGATTCAGCCGGGTGCGCAATTTGCTCGATACGGCAAATTTTCCACGATTATTCAGACATTAAGAGAACAAGCAATGTCCTCCTCTCTCCCGGGCCATGTTTTAGCTCTCGGTCACGTGTGCGAAAACGAAACCGCGAGTCGGAGACATACCTTCAGATGCCATTTTCTGGACCTTCGGCTGTCACCACCCCTATAAAAACCATGGCATAACCAGAAACAAATTGCCCATCAGATCATCAAGGCGGACGAGCAGACTGAGAGAAATGTGGAGTGCAGGATGCGTGGAGCAGTGGATGCCGACGGCAGCGATGGTGGCGACGAACGTCGTGATCGCCGTCATGACCGCGCTGCTCAAGCAGGCGCTGAACCAGGGGATGAACCGGCTGGTCCTCATCACTTTCAGGCAGATGCTGGCCACTGTATTCCTCGGCCCCATTGCCTACTTCAAGGAAAGGTATCATCATTACTATTATCAAAAGCAAAGGCAAAAACAGATCATCATGGTGATAAAAGCAGCTGCCAGTACTAGTACCAGTAGTCGTCGTTGGTATTCCACTGTCGCTGATCATGAACTTGCGGCTGGCCTTTTTTCCCCCTTTCCTCCTTTCAGGAAGACAAGACCAAAGATCACTGCTGAAATCTTTGCATACCTGTTCCTTAGTGGAATCCTCGGCCCGGTGCTGCTTCAGTACACGCTCTTCGTCGGGCTGGAGTACACGACCGCAACATTTGCTGCGACTTTCGGCAATCTGCTCCCGGTGGTTACCTTCCTGATATCACTCGCTTTCGGGTAAATGATCATTCTCTTTCCTGTGGCGAAAAGTTGTTTTCTGTGAAAAGAAGGTTTCTTCCATGTAGTAGGTCATGTTGCAAAGTTTCATATACAAGTGTGAGGCACCACTATAAGTTTGACTTGATTCTGTTTGAACACTTTAATATAATTTCCATTAATTTAACTAGGACCCTAATAGCTAGTTTGATTCTGCACTATTACTTTTAAAATCTGTTTTCATCAAATCGAGCATCTTGAACTGAACCAACAGCAAAAGAAAAGGACGTCAGCTTTACGGACCACATCGATAACTTCACCTATGAACAAAAATTTAACACATAATTTCCTAGATCATGTGAATCAGAATCAAACACTTTTTTCATAAGCTAAGTTGCATTACACACTCATGAGCCATGATTTATGAAAAAATTACTAGAGCACCAGACAAATTCCAATGAATTTCATGCATAATTTGTGCTACTGCTAGGTATGAGGCGCTGGAGGTTCGGAGCAAGTCCGGGAGCGCCAAGATCTCCGGCACGCTGCTGTCCCTCACGGGGGCCATGATGCTCACCTTCTACAAGGGCGCGTCCCTCATCCACCACCACCTCCACCACCTCCCTCCGTCGGCGGCGGCGGCCGGCGGCGTCGAGGAGCAGCACCGGAGCGCGGTGCGGTGGGTGGCGGGGTCGGCGTCGATGCTGGCGAACGTGGTGGGGTTCGCGGGGTGGCTGCTGCTGCAGCGGCGGCTGACGCGCCTGTACCCGGCCGTGTACTCGGCCACGGCGCTCATGTCGCTGCTCAGCTTCGCGCAGGCGGCGGCGCTGGCGCTGTCCACGCAGTGGGGCGCCGGCGCCGCCGCCTGGCGGCTCCGCGGCACCGTCGAGATCGCCGCCGTCGTCTACTGCGTACGTGGGATCCGTCGATCCGTCAAGGATTAGGCTCAATTTGTTCGATCCCTGACGATTAAAGATGCAAGATTTTGATTGGGGATTTGGATTTGGCAGGGGGTGGTGGCGTCCGGGGTCGGGTACCTGCTGCTGACCTACTGCGTGGAGAAGCGGGGCCCGGTGTTCACCGCCGCCTTCAGCCCGCTGGCGCAGATGTTCGTCGCCGGCATCGACCTCTGCGTCCTCCACGAGCCCCTCTACCTCGGCAGGTCCGTCCGCCCACTGAACTGAACCCACACCCACTCTCTGAACACTGTTGTTTTTCGTCAGAGTGGTCGTGTCTAAACTGCATCAGGCAGTGAGCTGATTGATCTTATGATGACATGATGTTTGCAGCGTGCTGGGGTCGGTGCTGGTCATCCTGGGCCTCTACCTCGTGCTGTGGGGCAAGAGGGAGGAAGCCGCCGTCGCCGCCGCCGCCGCTCCGGCGAAGACGGTGGAGGTAGCGGCAGCCGGCCACGGAGACGTGGCAGAGCAGCAGGAGAGAGTGTGACTCCGAACTGAAGCCTGAACTGCAACAAGGCACACGCGTTTGAAATTTTGAACTAGAGAGAGTCTGATGATCTGAAACCACTAATCAACACTGTACCGTAGGAAATTTGGATGAGAATGAGATGTTGTGATGTTGTGGCCGGTGATCTTCTTCACATGAGAGTGAGATTGAGATAAAAAAACGAGATGTTGATCGATGGTGTCAATCAAATCCATCTATAAGACTATAATTAGTAGCCCTGATTTATAGGCATTCACTCTGTGTCGTTCGTTCGTATCCGGATTAGCAATGGTCGATCTCCGGCGAGCTGAGCCGTTCAACCTGTCCGTCTTGGGCATGGCCGACACCTCACACCAGTGCCGTCCTCCATTGACGGACCCTCACCCCACTTACGAGCTCATAAATACCCATGGCGCACAACCACGCTCCTGCACGATCGAGGCAGCATGGCGAAGAAGCAAGGAGGACGCGGCGGCCGCACCACGTCCATGGCGGCGCTCGCCGTGGCCGTGGCGGTCCTATTCCTGGCCGGGGCGCCGCGCACGGCGCGGGCGGCGGTGATGGCGGCGTCGGCGGGGATCGAGGAGGCGTGCGGGGGCGCGGCGAGCCGGGACGCGGCCTTGGACTACGCGCACTGCGTGGCCTCCCTCTCCTCCGACCCGGAGGCACGAGACGCGGCGGACATGCACGCGCTGGCGGCGGCGGCGACGCGGATGGCGGTGGAGCACGCGGCGGCCACGGAGGCGCGGATGGAGGGGCTGGGCGAGGCGGAGGGCAGCCCGCGCGCGCGCGCCAGGCTGGGCCGCTGCACGGAGCTCTACGGCGCCGCCGCCGACGTGCTCCGGGACGCGCTGGACAACATCCGCGCGCGCGTGTACGGGCGCGCCGTGGAGCAGATCGCGGCCGCGCTCGGCTCCGCCGAGCGGTGCGAGGACGCGTGGAAGGGCGAGGAGGAGGCGCGGGGAGGCCGCGTCCCCGTCGCCGGGCACGACAAGGAGTACGGCCGGCTCGCCGTCGTCGCCCTGGGCATCACCAGCGGCATCGCCTGATCATCGCCCAGGGCAATGAAATAGAACAAATAAATAATAAAACCTCGTTTTTCAGCACAGTGAATAAAACCCATCATCGTGAGTACATAAGATAGTTTGATATGTGCAATGCTTTGGTTGCGAGAAAGTTAAAGGAGGCCCGTCGCCCGCGCTGCCTCCAGGGGGGCGGCTCGGGCGAACCCTAGCCGCCGCCGCCCCCGACTCTCCTCTCCTCTCCTCTTCCCGCCGCCGGAGGAGGCCGGCGAGCGAAGCTCACTTGGCTGACGGCGGTGGCGGGCTCGCCTGCGTTCCTTGCGAGGAGGCCTCCGACTGCGGCGCGACGGCGCCCCTGGGCGTCCGACGGCGCGGTGGATGCGGGATGCTGGGGCGGCGGCCCCAGGGGACTCCGGCGGTGGCTGTGCCGCCACGGCTGCAGGGGCAGCGTGGGGGGCGGCCTTGGCGGCTGGTGGCGACGGATCTCGGGCATCCGACCCAGATCCGGTTTCCTCCGGGTGGTGTGGGCTCGGGCGCCGGCCGGCGGCCCCGAGCGGTGGTGGTTGCGCGCCTGGGTTGCTCCCTTTTCCGGCGTGGTTGAGGATGGTTGGTGGTGGTGGTGTGGTGCCGGCGATGCTCAAGGTTGGCTCTGTCCGACGGTCGGCGCGCCCGACGGTGGGATTCCGGTAGGCTACGCGGCCTGCTGTGGATTCGGGATGCCAGAGCGGCGGCTCTGGGTGGTGGTCCGATGGGTCCGCCTCATACTTTGAGGACGGCCGGTCGTGGTCGCTGTTGGTGGAGGGGAGGCCGGCGGCGTCCGGTGTCACCTCTCTGCAACGTTGATGAGTGTCTCTCGCCTTCCTGTAGCGGTGAACTCACCCGGCAATCTGCTCCCTGGTCGTGGCTCCGGTGGTTTGGACTTTGTTCATGGACGGGGCGAAATCTCCGCACGGCTTGCCGATGCTGGCAGCGACGACGCCTGTGGGTGCCGTTTCCTTCTTGGGGCGCTGCCATGGTCCTGATCATGTCCCTCCTCGAGCGCCGGGGGAAACCCTTGTTCCGGCCCTCCGGAACAGGCGACGGCGGCGTCACGGCGTCGTTACCTTCATGAAGGCGCCGCCTTGGCTGCTCGCGGAGTCCTCGAAGCTAGAGTTTGGAGCGTCTTGCTTTTGGTGTGGGTTGCCCCTTGGGACGTGGGCCTCTAGGGCGCTATGTATGCCATCGCGGCGCATCCTGCGCGTCTTCTTCTTCAGGCCCGGCTAGGTTCTGCCATCCACCGGCCGACTCTTCTAGGCACTAGTGGTGGGAGGTACGTTGATCTAGTTAGTTCTGTAGTTGTCAGTGTGGCTTGGATGTTGCTTGCAACGGTAGTGATGCGGCCTGTTTGCTCGGTGCCCCATCTTCTTTGCTTTCTTGGCTAGGGATAGGGCAAGGCAAGTTCTCTCATTCTCGTCTGTAGTAGGTGTGGTTCTAATCCCAGGGATTAGCGTGGTGTGTTTTTGCCTTCTGGCATTGTACTCAAACTGTGGATGGGTCTCTTCACCCTTTCTTCTATCAATATATGATACGCATGCTTGTGCGTATTCGAGAAAAAAAAATGTGCAATGCTTTTAGTACATTGAGTGTTATCAATGGAAGACGAGTGTGATAAAATAAAATGTAAAATGTAGCCATGTCTTTAATTTTAGAAAAATCGATACGATTAATGTCTGCTAGGTCAATGTTCTGGGCCGTTCGATGCCTCCGCTATGCGGCTCATGTAGACACACGGGATAGGATCCGTACAACTAGTGAATCTAGCTAAGACACTTGTGACACTTCAACCGTCCGATAATATAGTGTCAAAGAACGTTTTACATTATCAACAACAACAAAAAAGGCTTTAGTCCCAGACAAGTTGGAGTAGGCTAGAGGTGAAACCCATAGGATCTCGCGACCAATGGATAGTGTCAAAGAACGTTTTATATTATCCCATTAAAAACATCTTGTATTATTGAATGGAGGGGATATTTTTTGGGGCAAAATAAGGCATGTCAATGATTAAAAGAGTTGAATACAACCCCTACAAGGAGCATATTACAGCAAACACGTGCCACCAAACCATGTAGGGAGAGGGCACGTGGAGGGCCATGACTCTAACAAACATTGGGAGAGCCGACCGACGCTGCTCCACCTTGAAGCCTTGCCGCCGACAATCACCATCAAGCAGAACCTATAGCCCGACACCGGTGTTAAAGATGATGACCAACAACCCAAAGGAGGACGAAGACAACTTTGTCAAGCAGAAGCTGTAGCCGGACACCGACGATGAAGATGATGGAAAACAACCTAAAGGAGGACGAAGGCAACTTCGTCAAGCAGAGCCTGTAGCCGGACACTGGTGAGGAAGATGATGAGCAACAACCTAAAGGAGGACGAAGACATGATTAGTAGACCGTCGACGCCAAGGATCATGTACAACAGCATGTGCCAGATAGAAATAAGCCCCTTGAATGTGCTGTGACCTCATGTAGAAGCTAAAGCAACGTTGAAGACCTGCTTGCCGAGGATCTGCGTCCAAAGACCACAAAGTGGGCCTCCAGTTAAGGTGGTTGAGACGGATGGCTGCGTCTGCATGTACAGGAATGTGGCCCCCCCCCCCCCCCCCCCCCCCCCCCACAAGCCGGAGCAGTAGATGTAGTATGATAAAATCTCCAACTCAAGTGGAAAGAAACGTTGTCAATCCATGGAAGAAGAAAGAGTATGCAACGATTCCAAAGAAGCTTGTTATTTCAGATTCGTAGAAACCAAAAGTGAAGCAAAAGCGTACCAATATGTGGTTGGATGGTTAGGTGGATAGTGGTATCCTCAGGCCACCAAGGTTCAAGTCCTGGTGCTCGCATTTATCCTGGGTTTCTTTCAGGATTTTCGCACGATACGCGTTCAGTGGTAGGAGATGTCCCCGTCGACTACGAGATGCCTACCGTGACTTCGTAAAATTTCAAGATGATATGCCAATTCAGTCTTTCGGAGGTGCTCATAGGGGTAGGGTGTGCGTGCGTGCGTTCATAGGAAAGAGTATATGCGCGTATATATGAGCGCTTGTTCAGTCTTTCGGAGGTGCTCATAGGGGTAGGGTCGACGGCTTGGCACCACCATGGTGCCAATAATCAAAAGGGAACGAAAATACTGGGAAATCACTAGGTGAGAAAGGGAGGTTATTTAGCAGGGCATCCCTAGGACGACCCGAGCCAAAGTCGTCGACAAGGAAGGCCGTGTCAAAGAACAAGCTGAGGACGACCAAGAGAAGCTCCCGACGGTGCCTCCACCCCGTCAAGTAACACCTAAAATCTAGGCACGTAGGCCACAAACATAGTAAGAAAGGAATGTACAACTAATGAACAGGAGTGCCCCCCCCCCCCCCGGACGAGACTTGCCTGCTCCCTCCCCGTGCTCCTATCTGTGCTCCCGCGTACGTGGCTTGATTTGATTGGAAGAAAATAAGGTCCGGCCCCACCCCCTTAAAATCAGGGGGGGAGATGATTAGATTAGAAAAGAAAAAGAGAAAATAACAGCCGTAGGATGAAGTGGGAGCACGGATGGGAGCATGGGAAGGGAGCAGGCAAGCCGGATCCCCCCCCCCCCCCCCCCCCTCACCTGACCAGCCGGCGAGGCCGCCATATCTGGTGGAGAGAGGGGTCCTTCCCTATTTTTCCATCCGTGTAGTAGACCACCATAGATAAAATGAACGTTCTACTAAAAGAGAAGATAAAACGAATGTTATCGAGTTCCTAGAGTGAATTCAAAGTAAGAGTGGGGAAACATCTTACGGCGCGTTTGGTTTGCCGAAAAACTTGCAGCGTTTGTCTCGCTGTCGACGTTTTTCATACAGGACTTCCCGATACATCGATTCATAAAATCAAAACCGCCCGATCCAGAGGTGATTAGAAAATCAGGACTCAACCGCACCAACCAAACAACAAACGTATTGTGAAAGATTAATCGGAAGCAGCTTGTCCCGTTACGGCAAACCGAATGCGTTACCAAACGCGTCGCTAGTAGTTGAGGGCATCAAATAGTTATCTGTTTCTGCTAAGTTTGTCAATGTGTATTCCGTGAGAGCAAGCGCAAAAATATTGCTGACTCATACTAGGTAGTGTGAAAGGAGCAACTTCCTTGATTAATATAGTTTCTCATCTAAATATTTCCCACCATTGCGTCTGTAGTCCAACGGTTAGGATAATTGCCTTCCAAGCAATAGACCTGGGTTCGACTCCCAGCAGACGCAATTTTTTCTTTCTTTAGTGCTGCCACTTGCTTGTTCCATGACATTAATTTTTTATTACACATGGAAAGGGTTTTAGACGGCACTCTGATTTTACTCTATCCATACTTAATCGTCCGTGTGTTACAATTTTCTTTGTTTTTACACATCAATTTTCTTAACCGTCCTCTGATACATCCAACCGACCATTACAACTACAGGAACACAAACATCACCGACATCCCCAAAAAGTTTAACGAAAGGAGTCCAGAACCCACCATAAAAAATTACTCTCTCCGTTCACTAATATAACATGTTTTGCATATTTTAATATGGACTACATACAGATTGAAATAAGCCAACAAATACACAAAAATACGTCTACATACATCTGACTCAGAAAAATGTTAGAATATATTATAGAGAAAAGTACATTTTTCGTCCCTCAACTTTCGGTGAAGTCTAGATTTAGTCCCTTAACTATGAAACCGGACAACTTTCACTTTAACTCATAAAACCGGACAACTTTCACTTTAACTCATAAAACCGGACATCTTTCGTCAGTCCTCTCGATTTTGACCGGTTTCGGTGCTGACTCATCCCGGTTTTGACTGATCTATGCTAACGTGGCAAGAAACCCCAATTGACCCCCCGATTCCTCTCTCTCTCTCTCTCCTACTCCTGGAGTAATGCTACACATACAAAAGGCTACATGTTTTTACATAAAGGTGAGTTTTGATTGGAGATTAAGGGGAAGATGAGGACAAATACATGAATTTACATAAATATTTGTACCGCTCTCTCTACACGGCGTCTGCGGGCAGGGAGCACAGGGAGGAGCAAGCTACTGCTGGTGGTGGTCTCCACGATGTGTGTGCGGCACCAGGAGAGGGGATCGCCGTGGCCCACCTGCTCGTTGCCGGGGTGGAGCATGTCGCCGTCGTGGCCGGACTAGCAGGGATCCAGCAGCCTGGCGGGGACCCCACGTACCGGCAGCGCCGCGTCACTCCCATGCGCGTCTTCATGGTAAAACTCAGGCACGAGTAGAAATCGTGGTGGATGCTTGCGGCCGTGGAGTGGTGCAGGTCGTGGCCGTGTGTTCTTCAGGCATCCGGAGGAGTTGCCACCACGGACGGTCAAGGAGGAGCGCAGGGCTTGCTGGGGATGACCCGGCGGTGGTGACCATAGCCGGCGGTGGCTGCAGGCACGTCGGTATAAGATATCGTGGGTGGCTGCAGGTTGCGCAACACGGTCGGTCGGGCGGCTTGAGCGGAGCTTGTGCAGAAGGAGCAGAGGAGTGAAGGAGAAGGTAAGGAGGCGCAGGCGGCTCGGCCGAGGGCCGGCTGGTGAGGTGCACGAGGAGGCACGAAGGTGTCCAGGTGTGGCGGCCAACAGGTCGTTGTGTACGCGGCCAGAAGCGCGGAGTTACCTGACGGCTTGGACGGCGTGTTTAGCGGCCAGCAGGGCAGCCGACGGTGCCTGGTAGTTAGCAGGGCCACCAATGGTGGCGGCGCGTGGCATGGTGCAGCGATGCACATCAACTGTTTGATGAAACGTCTACACCGGAGATGGATGAAAAGAAATAGAAATATTGCCACGTGGACATGACCCGGGCCAATACCATGCTGAGTCAGTATAGATGCTGCTTCAATTGAGTCGGGGACCAAAATTGTCTGGTTTTAAGAGTGCAAGTTAGCCGGTTTCGAAGTTGACGGACTAAATGTAGACTCCATAAAAAATTGAGGGATGAAAAATATACTTTTCTCTATCTTATAATAGTGAATGGGGGTGACCCAAATTTTCATTTTACAAGGCAAGGTATGTAGATATGTAGAGTCAATTATGAAGATAAAGACTTGCTCCGAGTTGGCGAAGTTCACACAATTGGTGATGGTCGAGCGACGATGTTCTGGTTAGATGTGTGGTCGGGGCCAGTCACGCTAGCGGAAGAGTTCCCACGGTTGTTTGCCATTGCTAGGGAACCAAATGCGCTGGGTGCTACCTATATACGGGAGAAACGGACAGTGGTGTCCTCAATTTCAGAGAACTCTGGGCCGAGAGATGCTAGACTCACGGGCCCTTTACGGGGAACTATGGGGTGATTAGGACCTAATTGGCTGAAATTAAATTAAGTGAGGTGGGCCACCCCTGAAAATCAGGGGGGGGGGGTGGCCAATTAGATGAGGGCACGTTGGGGGGTCCGTAAAGTCCGTTGTTTACTGTGCGTGTGTGTAGTATTATCGTTCTGGGCCCTATGGACACCTTAGAATGGAACCGATTGGTGGACCTTCTTCGGAATGCTACTCCGTCTGAAAATCCTGACTCCATTCGGTGGAAACTAGAACCATCAGGCCAATTTTCTACCGATTCCTTGTATAAGGCCCTTCAGGCCTTCACGCAGGTGCAACTCCGTTTCAAGCAATGGATATCTGGAAATCGCGTATCCCCACCAAAATTAAAATCTTCTTGTGGCAGTCAGTTCGTGATAGATTACCCACAGGTGTTGAGGTTCAAAGACGGCACGGCCCTAGTAGTGGTCTTTGCCCTTTTTGCGACCAAGTGGAAAACACTAATCACATCTTCTTTCGATGTGTATGTGCTCAATTCCTTTGGGGATGTGTTAGAGACACCACCGGCGGCAACTGAGCGCCTCTATCGGTGGCGGATTTCCATACGTTTTTCCTCTAGGCTGCCGGGATCTCCTAGAAAGATAGCATGGTTGGTTTTTGCTCCTCTTGCATGATCTTTGTGGAGCATTCGCAACAAAGCCCTTATGGGAGGAGTCTTTGTTAAACAAGCGGCTGACATCGTGTACAAAATGACTATTTTCTTACAGCTATGGAAGCCGCTGAGGAGCTATGTATCAAGCTTCGCCACCACGCCAAGACCCTTCGACGCATTCACGCTCAACAACAGCCCCGAGGCGAAGCCACTATAGAGTAGTTGTTTTGGCCCTTGTGGTATGTATTCAACCTGTTTATTTTCCGTTGTACTTGTGGATCGTGAACCTTTTGTAAACTCGTAAGGGCTTTAGTTCGCTAAAGCCCGGCAATATGCCTCGAAAGATATGTAGAGTCATCAGGTCACAGTTCATCCTTGTTTTTAGGTGGATTTCAGCCCTATCCAGCTGGTGCTTAACCTGTAAATTAACAACCTTGAACTGCACCAGCAAATATGTATCTCTAATGCAACACGATGACTGAATCAATAAGAAGATGTACTTGCCGATAACATACGGCAATGCTACACGTACAAACGATTTACAGGCTTTTACAGGATGGTTAACCTTGATTGGTCAATAGGTGAGCGGGGCGGCCCACCCCCTGAAAATCAGGGGGGGAGAGGTTTGTGATTGGTTATTAGATGAAAGGAGCGTGTAAAAGCGTGTAAGTCTTTGTATGTCTAGCATTTTTGCGATAACATATGGCCTAGGGGGCGGGAAAATAGGAGGTTAAGTGAGACAACCCTTGGGACTAGGAGAAGAGATAAAATCAAAGTGATTATGTTCTCCCTTCTTTGCACACTTCAAAAGAAGTTACAAAAATAAAGTTCATTTTTCATGAATAAAGTTGTGGATATGGCGGGACCCACTTATGCATGGACCAATGGAGATTGGCCACTTGACCGGTGCAGACATGCACTTTCCTAGTTTTAGAGTGTTATGTTCATCACATAATGGAACAACAATATCACTTCTAGTAACAGGACTAAGACAAGCCGCATTCAGGCTCGCTCCCGTGTCGCTCGTTTGGGTGACACCGGGGCGCCCCAACCCTAGCCGCCATAGATTGAAACCACTAGAACCACGCCGCCGGCGGCGGCGAAGGTGGCTCGTCAAAGTAACTGAATATCTAGATTGGAATTGATCTGGTCGGGCGCGCCCTTATCTTCGGCCAGAGAGGTTTTATGAGGGTGTGGCGCGAAGCTTTGCTATCTCGTCGGTGCGATGGGACATGTCTAAATATAGATTTCCATGCATGGCAGTGGTGAAGAAAGTCAAGGTGCCTGTGATTGGAGGCTTCTAATGGCAGGGAGGACTTTTTGATTACGATGAAGATTTGTGGCACATAGAATATAGGAGGTTAAGTGAGACAACGCTTGGGACTAGGAGAAAAGACAAAATCAAAGTGATTATGTTCTCCCTTCCTTGCACACTGCAAAAGAAGGTACAAAAAATAAAGTTCATTTTTCATGAATAAAGCTGTGGATATGGCAGGACCCACTTATGCAAGGCTGTGGTGCGGAGGATCCCCCCCCCCCCCCCCCCCCCCCCCCCCGCGGCGGGAGGGACCTCCTTCTCGTTTTTGCTAGGTTGAATGTCTTGGTTGGAGCTGTGTGACGGTGGTGATGTCCCTCGATAGCAATTATGTCTCCCACGTCCTACCCCCGTCCCGATGGTGCGAATAGCGTTGTCGGAGGATGTGTGGAGGTGTGTCTCCGTGGATCTCATGGGATTCGATCTGTGCTGGTCTTCGGTGGATCTATTTGGATCCAGTTTTTGTTCGTCTTTGTTCGTGTGGTTCCAGGTTTGATCTTTTTGATCTACAACTCTCTTCATCGGCGATGTTTACTGTTCTGGTGCGCTGGTTCTTTAGGCCTTAGCACGACGGCTTCCCGACTATCTACTACAACAAGGTTTGCCCGGCTCCGGTGATGGAGGGGCGATGACTTCGGCGCGCCTTCAGCTCGCTCCAGTGCTTGTAGTCGTCGCTAGGTGGTTCATAGACCTGGTTGTAATTTTTATTACCTCTTGTTTTCTCTGCCATGATTGATGAATAAATTGGAAATTTCTCTTGCAAAAAAAAAAAAAAAACTGAACATCGAGAGCAAATTTAAAGACTCTCGGTGATATTGCCTCTAAAATAAAGTGCATTGAGACTGCCCTCCTGGAAATAATTAGGGATCGAAGATTCCATGTATACGTAGTGTTTGTCTCGCTGAATTATATCTCGAGATTAAAGAACGTATATCTCGTGCTCATGCAAATCTTGGCATTCCCATTTAAAATATATTCCAGCCTCTTGCTATTTATAAACTTGCAGTCCTTGTCTCACACGTTTGGATTCCAACTATTTCTTTGTTTCTTTCTATCCAAGGCTCCAACTATTTCTTACGGGAACCTTACACGCGACTAGAACTGAGTTTGTCAAGCAAGAGATTTGGCAATATGAAAGGGAGCAGCCTGGTGCAGGGGACGATGATATTCTTCATTGGATGCCTTGTCGTGTGTGGACAGTGCAAGTACTACTGCATGCATCATCGCCGTCATTAGCATCTCGCGTTAATTTCTTGCAATTAACTTTTCGGAACATACATAACATATAGAGTACGTCTGAGGTACTGCATACTGATGTTAAATATAACATGTAGGTGGTCTCGATAATAAGCACATAGTGGTCAACCAAGATGGTCATGCGGCGAACACAAGTACGAACTCTACCATTGTCGACTCGACATCTGCAGGCGAGAGCAAGATAACCTTGCAATTTTGCATTCGCCGTTACTTTTGTCATTTGACAGATGGGTACCATAGTACGTGCTACTGCTGCCAGACTCATGGTGACCGGTGTTTTACGAGGCGTAGTCAGTGCCTGGCCCACTGCTCTACCTGCAACCCTGAATGCCCACCTTCATCGGGGCCTCAGGGATAGAATTTTTCCATCTGCTCGAATAATTTGTTCGTCTGTAATAAAAGGCACCTTATTTGGTTTGGGCAATTGGGTTCCAACCAAACATTGGAGGGTATCCCGCGTGTTTATGTGGAGATTCAGCAAGGCAGAATTTGATGAAAGGAATCCCCAGTAATTTGTTGTCTTGCATATTTAGAAAGATCAAATCCTTAGGCCGTGGTGCGGAGGATCTCGGCCCCACGCCGGCGGGAGGGACCTCGTTCTCGTTCTTGCTAGGTTGAACATCTTGGTTGGAGCTGTGCGGCGGTGGTGATGTCCCTCAGTAGCAATTATGTCTCCCACGTCCTACCCCTGTCTCGATGGTGCGAATATCGTTGTCGGAGGATGTGTGGAGGTGTGTCTCCGTCAGATCTCATGGATTCGATCGGTGCTGGTCTTCGGTGGATATATTTGGATCCAATTTTTGTTCGTCTTTGTTCGTGCGGTTCCAGGTTTGATCTTTTCGATCTACGACTCTCTTCATCGGTGATGCTTACTGTTCTGGTGCGCTGGTTCTTTGGGCCTTAGCACGACGACTTCCCGACTATTATTACAACAAGGTTTGCCCGACTCCGGTGATGGAGGGGCGATGACTGCTGCGCGCCTTCGTCTCGCTCCAGTGCTTGTAGTCGTCGCTATGTGGTTCATAGACCTGGTTGTAATTTTTATTACCTCTCGTTTTCTCTGTACTGCCATGATTGATGAATAAATTGGAAATTTCTCTCGAAAAAAAAACCTGAACATCGAGAGTAAATTTAAAGACTCTCCGTGATATTGCCTCTAAAATAAAGTGCATTGAGACTGCCCTCCTGGAAATAATTAGGGATCCAAGATTCCATGTATACGTAGTGCTTGTCTCGCTGAATAAGTATCTCTGGCGTAGCTTTTTCAGGTCCAGAATTCCAGCTACCTGAATCTCCCTCTTTATGTAAATCTTGCAAATTGAGAGAGAAAATGCATTAGAATTGCTCCACAAGTGTTATATTGATAAAAACATTATAAATAACAATAGGAAAACATGATGAAAAATGGACGTATTAACGACATCACTTTACTACCAGAGGTAGGCGTAATCGATTTTGTATAGCACTGTAATTGGATCACACGTGTCAAGTTCCATCGTAACTCAATCAAATGTAGCTAACGGTTTTAATTCGTCTGGTTTTGAGAGTTGGAGGGTGTAACTTAGACTATACCATAGATGAGGGGTGTATATTAGACCCACTCCGGGTTTGAGGGTTGACATATGCACTTCTCTCATAATGATGTATAAGACTTGGATGACAAAAACAAAGATTTACAAACTTTGAACTCAGACAAAACTATCAAGATTAAGATGTTTGTTTCAATCAGGACAATGACTTAGATAACTTGCATACATGCTTTTAGTACACTAGTCATACTCAAGTGGTTGTCTCATATAAAATTCATCTTTCAGAACACCACAAAGGACCATATTTTGCGCAGTTAGTTGTCAAAAACTTATACTTGTGACACAACAATAGATAGTATCAATTCTTAATTGTAGTTTTGACCATTGAACTAAATATGTTCTCATAATCAATGTCTTAACATTGTTTAAACATTTTTGCCACAAGCCCAAATTTATACATGTCAATGGTTGCATCCACCATTCGTTTAAGTTTATATGCCAACTTGTGAACAATAATGTTGCAGCCTTGTTTTGTTGGTATTAGATGACATGTTCAATTTTAAACAAGGCCATCATACACCTCTATGTCAGATATGTCAAATAACTGGTCTGTTTTCAGATATTTCGGTGGTCCCCAGAAAAGTTTGTTATCACCCAAATTTTTTGAATTTAAACTACAAAAACTAGGTCAAATTTAATATCTTCCGTACGCACAATATCAGAACAACGCAGTTAGCTTAGTTGCAGGGGCTGTGGTTCTATTCCCTGTATTGTGAAATATATTTTTGACCTTACTCATGCTCATTTAAAAAAATGGTCTCGGTGCTGCAGCAATAAATTGAACTTGAAACCTTCTATAAGAGAGGAGTCGAGTTGACTACTGTAATAGGACGCTCTTATTTAAGTTATTTGTTAAAGTAAATATATTTGGACATTAAAAGGATTTGAATTCAAAATTCATTTTGAAATTTTAGTCCAAAAAAATGGAAATGCCGAGATATTTTGAAACACAAATTTTCCCGCCCCTTTCGAAGAAAAGGAAATTAAAAAAATCTCGCTCAAGGAAAAGTTTTGTACGTTATGGTTTAAACATTATACATTTTGATGCGATTTTTTCATTTGAATTTCATTCAAATTTTTTGGGTGAAAATAGCCGATATTTTCTGGAAACTTGTTTTCCTGCTGAACACGAGAAAAAAAGAAATCTATAAGAAAAAACTGCGTCCAATATAAAATCTGGTGTATCTCCTTGTTGGCATAAATATGTAGATGGTTACTAGCAAAAAAAAATGTAGATGGTGCATTGGTTGGCTAGTGCATGCCTGTGTACGAGGTCGAGAGATTGAATACCTCAATGACCTTTTTTTTATTCTCATTTCCGCAGCAGCTCGTTCCCACACGTGTTAACTGAGGGGCTTCTTTGCTTAATTAAATACAGAGCGAGGTGTGCTTTAGCAAAAAAAAATAATTCGCACGGGCCCAAGCTTTTCCAAGTGGGCCATAGTCAAGCCGGCATTGCACATAAGCTCGGGGTATGTCCGAATACGAGCAAAGTGACCGTATTTGCACGAGAACGTAAGTTAGATGACTATAAATCCGTATTTTAAAGTTTTAACACTAAACTGAACTTCTTCTTCCTCCCCAAGAAAAGTCTCCTTCCTCCTCCCGTCGGTGCCGCCGCCGATCCGCCAGCCTCCGATGGCCTTCGGGCTGTGGAGGTGCGGAGGATCTCGGCCCCTCGCCGGTGGGAGGGACCCGTTCTCGTTTCTGCTAGGTTGAACGTCTTGGTTGGGGCCCTCGGTAGCAATTATGTCTTCCACGTCCTACCCCCGTCCCGATGGTGCCAATAGCGTTGTCGGAGGATGTGTGGAGGTGTATCTCCGTCGGATCTCATGGGATTCGACTGGTGCTGGTCCTCGGTGGATCTATTTGGATCCAGTTTTTGTTCGTCTTTGTTCGTGTGATTCCAGGTTTGATCTTTTCGATCTACAACTCTCTTCATCGGCGATGCTTACTGTTCTGGTGCGCTGGTCCTTTGGGTTCCCGACTGTCTACTACAACAAGGTTTGCCAGGCTCCGGTGATGCGCGGGCGATGACGGCGGCGCGACTTCGCCTTGCTCCAGTGCTTGTAGTCGTCGCTAGGCGGTTGATAGACCTGGTTGTAATTTTTATTACCTCTCGTGTTCTCTGCACTGCCATGATTGATGAATAAATAGGAAATTTCTCTCGAAAAAAAAACTGAGCATCGAGAGCAAAATTTAAGACTCGGTGATATTGCCTCTAAAAAAAGTGCATTGAGACTGCCCTCCTGGAAATCCTTAGGGATCCAAGATTCCATGTATACGTAGTGCTTGTCTTGCTGAATCAAATGAGCAAAAATCTCGAGATTAAAGAACGTATATCTCGTGCGCTTGCAAATCTTGGCATTCCCATTTAAAATATGTCCCAGCCTCTTGCTATTTATAAACTTGCAGTCCTTGTCTCACACATTTGGAGTCCAACTATTTCTTTCTTTGTTTCTTTCTAGTGCTCCAACTATTTCTTCTTACCGGAACCTTACACCCGACTAGAACCGAGTTTGTCAAGCAAGAGATTTGCCAATATGAGAGGGAGCAGCCTAGTGCAGGGGACAATGATATTCTTCATCGGATGCCTTGTCGTGTGTGCACAGTGTAAGTACTACTGCATGCATCGTCGCCGTCATTAAGATCTCGTGTTAATTTCTTGCAATTAACTTTTCGGAACATACATAACATATACGTCTGAGGTATTGCATACTGATGTTAAACATAATATGTAGGTGGTCTCGATAATAAGCACATAGTGGTTAACCAAGATGGTCATGCGGCGAACACAAGTAGCAACGCTACCATCGTCAAGTCGACGTCTGCAGGCGAGAGCAAGGTAACCTTGCAATTTTGCATCCGCCGTTTCTTTTGTCATTTCTCAGATGGGTACCATGGTACGTGCTCTGCTGCCAGCTTAATGGTGACCGGTGTTTTACGAGGCGGAGTCAGTGCCTAGACCACTGCCCTATCTGCAACCCTGAATGCCCACCTTCATTGGGGCCTAAGGGATAGAATTCCATATGCTCGATTAATTTGTTCGTCTGTAATAAAAGGCGCCTTATTTGGTTTGGGCAATTGGGTTCCAACCAAACATTGGAGGGTATCCCGCATGTTTCTGTGGAGATTCAGCAAGGCAGAATTTGATGAAAGTAATGCCCTGTAATTTTGTCTTGCATATTTAAAATGATAAAATCCTTTGGCCGTTGTGCTTTGGCATGGTCTACCCTTGACAGCCGCAATCCCGCCTTTAATTTAGGGCAATTCCCAATCAATGGTGCCACGTTCTGTTAATTTCTTCCCTTGCGTCCTCATGACAGCCGCAATCCCGCCCATTGATTATGGTGATTCCCGGCCCGTTAATTGTGTCATGTCTTCCTCGATAATTCTGAGATTAAATGCTCGATCGGCTAATTTCTTCCTCACCCAGTTGATCAGAATTTGCTGCCCTCTGTTGGCCTTGTATGGGTACTTGGAGTCGTTGTTTCTGGGAGCTTGGATGTTGAACTCGTCTTTTGCTGTTGATGCTGTGATAACTATGTAAGGTGGTTTTCAGTAATGAAAATCGGAAGGGGAGATCCCTTCTTTGATAAAAAAAAAATTTCTTCCTCACCCACAAAAAATATATATTTCTTCCACCTCTTTTGTATTTCAATTTCTCGTAATTTTTGAAGGACCCGGACTTTGCATCTGATCCGAACGACTCGGTAGCTGCTTGTTCAACATCGTGCACACGCCCTGCCGCCCGACTACTTTTCTTATCCCGCGGCGACTCTTCATGGACGTTCCACCACATTGCTTGCCGCAGCCGCCAGGAGCCCAGGAGCACCCTCTCTGAATCCCACGCTTCGTCACCGGTGCCCACCAATGAGCAGCTCCTCCGCCGCCTGTCCCTCCCCTCCCTCTTTCCATCTCATACGTCTGTCTCATCTCTCGCTGCAGCTCGAGGAAGATCCAACTCAGTCACCGTGGATAATGGAGCCGAGCTCGACCCAGACCACCGCCGTGCTGCCGGACCTTCCCACCACCGGATCCGACTCAGTCACCGTGGATAATGGATAACTCACTTACAAACATTGTGGTAACATTTTGACCCGACAAACAAGTTGTTGAAAAACATATCCTAGTTATTTTTGTGTAAAATAGCATGGTAATACAACATAGCTTAATATTTTGACATAGGGAAAAAGTTGTTGAAACCCATCGCCGGGGACTTTTTGTGTAAATAACATGGTAATATTCGGACCATAGATTTGATAACTTGCGTATGAACACCATGCTAACTTTGACCCCGGGGGTAGTTGATTTTTTAACTGATAACCCTGATAAATTCTATGTAAATCTCTACTCCTAGTGTCTCAGTACGTAAGTCGTTCGTTCGTTCCCACCGTCCCATCGATCTCCCCACCAGGCAATCCCTCCCCCCACCGATTTTTTCCTCCCACCGAAAACCGAGGCCGGTTTTCATTCATGCATCACAAGAACCAAGCCAAACGTTCCATCCCCTTCCATATAAAACAACAAACCTTCCATCTTCCCTTTCATTTACAACAAAGATCAAATCAAATCATATGGAATCAACCTTCCCTTCCAGTCAGGAGAAGCTTTCATAAACAACAGGTTAATCAAATATTTTATATGGATATCAGAAATGGCCATCGGGTATTTCCGTGGGGTTGAACCCGACGAGATTAAAATCATAGGTCATACCGATCTGTAGCATGCTGTAGAAGCGAATTGCTTGGTTGTTGTACGCAATCACTTCCATCTTTGTTCCCTAATATTTTTTATGAATCATAAAAATAACGAGGAAACAAAACTGTTTATCAAACATGTATTTTAAAAATGTGAGCTATAAAAATGCGGGCTATCAAGTAGTGATGATTAATGACTTCATGCTGATCAGGTAGTATGCACTGAAGGTACAAGTTCCCCTGTCATTCTCCTTGATTTGAGCCTTCCACAGGACCCTAGCATGAATGGTCCAGCAATTTTGATATATATGCTCCATTTGGACACGATGAAAAATCAAGTTCCTGTGCGTAGATTAAATTATATATGCTCCATTTGGACACGAGGTAAATTACTGAGCGGTGATGGCAAACAGCCGTACAATATGATTATTCTATCTTGCCTATTCATCGGAGGGATGATGGGTTGACTGACGATAGGATCCAGCGGCGATGCCATCACCCTCTTAGAGGTGATCGATCCATATGAGTTTACCATGGTCGTGGAGGAGATGGCTTTTCCTCTGTAGAAAGATGGAGACAAAAATGGTGCTGCAGAAAGATGGAGACAAAGTTGGTGCTGTGGGGCTTTTTTATAAGCATAGTGGACGGCGGGAAAATGAAAAATGGTTAAGAAAATTTGTTTTTGGGCGGGCGGCGGGAAAATGAAAAATGAAAATGGTCAATAATTGGATCTTTAATATTCGGCAACCTATTGAAAATTGTGTATTTATCAAGGAAACAGACACTTCAAGATCGGTCTGTGATCAACCCAGCTGATTTGAGATTTGTGATTCACAATATATTTAATTAATGCAAATTTGTGATTTATGATCACTTGCCTTATCAAAACGTAACTGATTTATCACATGCGTATACAATCTCAAATTCTTTTCATAATATATTAATTAGAGGAAATTGACTTTCTTCTTCGAGGATATTTTTACCTTACTGATATTCTCATTAAGTTATTTTCCTTTTTCCCATTTATATTATGTGCACGTCTCAAACGACCAATTATTTAATTAGGCTAGCTTGGTTCGAGACGTGCAGAAAGTAATCTATCCGTAATGATTTCTGTTGGTTAACTTTTAAAAAACTGACCGTGTCTGTTTTTGTAAGTACTACGGCAAAACTTCAGTATGATATATACCACAGTAACTTAAACAACAATATTTCTTTAAGCCAAACACTTGAAAGTATGCAGTACTAAGGCTACGCTTGGCAGCAAAGATTTTTTTGAAGTTTTCGGAGAATATTGTAGTTTTTCAAAGACCCACAGTTTTAAATACTTTGACGTGTTTGGTGTCCAAAAAGACTGAAGTTCTATAAACCGTAGTATTTCCAAAACTGTGACATTTTCTTTGTATCTAAAAAAAGAGGTCTAACCTTTTCTTTTTCTAAAGAGAACACGAGAGAACGTCGTGGAGAGAGCTGCTTGCTACCTCCGATGTGTGAAAAAAATATGTCTGAAAAATAATAATATGTTATATGTCTATCTTGGAACAGTACCATGTATATTTTTGCTATCTAAATAGTTTGCGAGTAAGCACTTGTATCGCTGCTGCCATTGCTAAAACATGACATTGGGCTGAGAACAAACATGCAACTTAAGACAATCTTCTGTTCTTCTCAACGTTTAGTGATAAAAGAAAATGACAATAGCATGTTTGCTGGGATAAATAAAAGAAAACTGAAAATCACATTGTCATCGAGCATAAATAAGAGACAACAAGAAAATTAATAACCCTTCATTATTTGACTCTGAACGATTACATTGGCAAATGCTCTTAAGGAGCAATGAAACAACTAACATACTAAGATATATAAATAACACCGTAGACCTGCTCATGCTTGGTCCTTTGAAGGTGGTGGTGGCTTCTTGTCGCATGCTTGAATATGCTTCACGACCATCTCCTTCAACTAATTTATTTGGTTAATCAAAGTCTGCACCAACATGCTAGTATGTTGCTGTGCCTGCATAATCTCATATATACTTGCTGGTACCCCAACCGTCTTTTCTCTCTGCATTTGACCCCGTGTCATGCTGGATATCCCAGCCGGAGGGGACATGTGCACGAGGGATGTTTTGCACCTCACGACGTTCGGATTAGGTTATCAAAGTGGTTTCTGGAAAGCATGGATGAGAATTTAATAGGCAGGTTATGACTATGCATCTTTAGTTTCTTACACTTTGGTGTGGATCCCTCACCAACATAACGATCTCGGTGCGGTTCTTCCTCATCTTCAAGTTGACCAAGATCATCAGGGTGAAGCTGTGTCGTTTCTTCCTGATCTTGATAGTTATCCTCAGCCCCATTGATGGTTATCCCTCACTTTGGTGCTTACTTTGACCTGTCGTCATCCAACAGTTCCTCTGGCTTCAGCATCGATGGGGTTGAGGATAACCATCAAGATCAGGGAGAAACGACGCAGCTTCACCCTGATGATCTTGGTCAACTGGAAGATGAGGAAGAACCGCACCGAGATCGTTATGTTGGTGAGGGATCCACACCAAAGTGTAAGAAACTAAAGATGCATAGTCATAACTTGCCTATTCAATTCCCATCCATGCTTTTCATAAACACTTTGATAACCTAATCCGACTTCGTGAGGTGCAAAACATCCCTCGTGCACATCTCCCCTCAGACTGGGATATCCAGCGTGACACGGGGTCAAATGCAGAGAGGAAAGACGGTTGGGTACCAGCAACTATGAGATTCTGTAGGCACAACAACATACTAGCATGTTGGTGCAGACTTTGATTAACCAAATAAATTAGTTGACGAAGATGGTCGTGAATCATATCCAAGCATGCGACAAGAAGCCACGACCATCTTCAAAGGACCAAGCATGAGGAGGTCTACAATGTTATTTATATATCTTAGTATGTTAGTTGTTTGATTGCTCCTTAAGAGCATTTGTCAATGTAATCGTTCGGAGTCAAATAATGAAGAGTTATTAATTTGCTTGTTGTCTCTTATTTATGCTCGATGACAATGTGATTTTTAGTTTTCTTTTATTTATCCCAGCAAACACGCTATTGTCATTTTCTTTTATCACTACACGTTGAGAAGAACAGAAAATTGTCTTAAGTTGCATGTTTGTTCTCAGCCCCATGCCATGTTTTAGCAATGGCAGCAGCGATACAAGTGGTTACTCGCAAACTATTTAGATAGCAAAAATATACATGGTACTGTTACAAGATAGACATATTATTAATTTTCAGACATTTTTTCTAGACATGGTAGGTAGCAAGCAGCTCTCTCCGCGACGTTCCCTCGCGTTCTCTTTAGAAGAAGAAGAGGTTGGACCTCTTTTTTTAGATACAACGAAAATGTCACAGTTTTGGAAATACTACGGTTTATAGAACTTCAGTCTTTTTGGACACCAAACACGTCAAAGTATTTAAAACTGTGGGTCTCTAGAAAAACTAGAGTATTCTCCGAAAATTTCAAAAAAATCTTTGCTGCCAAGCGTAGCCTTAGTACTGCATACTTTCAAGTGTTTGGCTTAAAAAATATTGTTGTCTAAGTTACTGTGGTATATATCATACTGAAGTTTTGCCGCAGTACTTACAAAAACGGACGCGGTCAGTTTTTTAAAAAAGTGAACCAACAAAAATCATTACGGATAGATTACTTTCTGCACGTCTCGAACCAAGCTAGCCTCATTAAATAATGGTCGTTCAAGGTGTGCACATAATATAAATGGGAAAAAGGAAAATAACTTAAAGAAAATATCAGTAAGGTTAAAAATATCCTGAAAAAAGAATTTGAGATTGTGTACGCATGTGATAAGTCAGTTACGTTTTGATAAGGCAAGTGAACATAAATCACAAATTTGCATTAATTAAATATATTGTGAATCACAAATCACAAATCACAAATCAGCTGGGTTGATCACGGACCGATTTTGAGGTGTCTGTTTCCTTGATAAACACACAATTGTCAATAGGTTGCCGAATATTAAAGATCCGATTATTGACCATTTTTCATTTTCCCGCCGCCTGCCGAAAAACAAATTTTCTTAACCATTTTTATTTTCCCGGCGCCCACTATGCTTATAAAAAAGCCCCACGGCACCATCTTTGTCTCCATCTTTCTGCAGCACCATTTTTGTCTCCATCTTTCTACAGAGGAAAAGCCATCTCCTCCACGGCCATGGTAAACTTATACGGACCGATCACCTCTAAGAGGGTGATGGCATCGCTGCCGGTTCCTATCGTTAGTCAACCCATCATCCCTCCGATGAACAGGCAAGATAGAATAATCACATTGTATGACTGTTTGCCATCACCGCTCAGTAATTTACCTCATCCGTTCTTTTTATTCTACGCACAGGAACTTGACTTTTCATCGTGTCCAAATGGATCATATATATCAAAATTGCTGGATCATTCATGCTAGGGTCCTGTGGAAGGCTCAAATCAAGGAGAATGGCATGGGAAACTTGTACCTTCAGCGCATACTACTCGATCAGCATGTAAGTCATTAATCATCACTACTTGATAGCCCTCACTTTTATAGCCCACATTTTTGAAATACATGTTTGATAAACAGTTTTGCTTCCTCATTATTGTTATGATTCATAAAAAAATATTAGGGAACAAAGATGGAAGCAAGTGCGTACGACAATGAAGCAATTCGATTGAACAACATGCTACAGATCGGTATGACCTATGATTTCAATCTCGTCGGGTTCAACCCCATGGAAATACCTGATGGCCATTTCTGGTATCCAGGCATGGACTTTGTCGTCACACTACATGTTAGGACCGAGGTTATGATGTTGGTGCAACGGGTAACGTCGACAATTTGCCCCCCGTGCTTCCCACGGTTTGAAGTCATATTCTCGTTACGGGACAAAAGCATCACTGGTGCATAATCTTTAACTTTGGTCTTGCATTTTACTCCGTACAACTCAGTGCCTCATTGTGATTATATTTTTGTGATGTGCTTGCTATTCTTGCCTATGTTGGTAGGATACAATATCAGTGGGATTCAATATATAAACGCCATGTCCCTTACCTCGAGATTGGTCTCATGAACTTCCGGTAAGCGTCATTTACAATTTGCACGTTTCCATATGCTTCTTTTTGTAGTTTTATTGCTGCAAGCATATACTAACATTTGTATTTGGTTGTAGACGGCAGATAATTTTCTTACGTGTACGTGAAGAGCACGTTGGCCGTCACTTCTACCATTTGCAATGCACTGATAATCTGTTCGAGAAGCTTGTTGTTACTTACATACAGGTAAATCAGAGGCAGCAATGTTGCAAACTATGAGGGAGAGCACATTCTTCTTCTCTCCTAACATTAATGATGATCATCATCATTTACAAGGTAGGGGCTGTGTTCTATTTTAAATTTGTTGTTAATGTATTTTTTCTGTAATACTATGTCACTAAAACACTGATTTTTATCGTAGATATCCAAGAAGCCAGCCTCATGACACTTGATGAAACGCGTGCATACATCAAGGATATTGTTCAAGCTAGGAACAATGGATGCTAGAATATCTGTGTACACAAGTGCACAGTTTGTCTTAGATATACAAATGTATGAACGCTTTGCATGCAACATTTCGTTGCCAACTGTCACATTTGGAAGCGTCTTAGATATACAAATGTATGAACGCTTATGTCTTGTTGGTTTAATAATATGTCATATTCAATAAAAAATCTATTTAAAACTGTCGTCACATTTCGTCGCCATATACTGTGAAGTCCTGAACTATATATTTGATTAACATATATTTGATGATCAAACTATCAAAAATGGACTTCAAATGGTAACGTGTCTACTATCATTCTCTCTACACGTATGAATCTCTTTTAGTGCAGGTTCAAATATTTTTAATATACAGTGTAGCGGCAAAAGGAAAAGACGTTGACCTTGACAGATGTCATCGCATGCTATCAGGAATTATGGCATTCCAAAGAAAATATAATTAATTTTGTACACGGAATCAAGAACTGCCATATGCATCAGCCAGATGATCGTGTTGAGTAGGACAAAAATAGAAAAAAAGCGTTGTGTTTCTTTCTATATCTCGGACGCCCGTGTTTGACATAGATTAGGAAATATATGTGGTGTTTCTTTCTATATCTCTGGAGGTAAAGTTTGGAAAGGAGACATAGATTAGGAAATATATAATCCGGCGTCCATTCATTTGCCTGGTGGAGCATGCAACCTAAAATTATGGCATATTACCTATGTTTTTTGTTATGGAAACTTGTAATTATGGAAGGATATGGGGCACCTTCCGAGTACATGCCCCAGGATTTCTCTCGGCCCTCATCTTATACTCAATATTTCCTTTTCTGTTGTATTCACAAAATAAGTGGGCTGAAATATAATGGGATTGGAAGATATTATCTAATACTGGGAGAAAGATCTGATCCGTCCACAATTGAAAATAATTTCTACAAGGAAATGAATAATGGCTTTAATTAAACGACGTTCACCATTTGGAAGGCAATATTAACTCTCCAAAAAATTAGATGTCACAAGAACAAAATGACCAACTCCATCTGCGTCCTATTTCACCACCTACCCAAGTTCACAGATATCCCATTAGCAATTTCCGATCAAGAACGAATTTTCTATCCCATGGAGGCTGGGAACTCTGCGCACGCACCCCAAGAGGGTGCGCCCGCGCCCCAAGAGGATGTTCCCGCGCCCTAGGAGGATGTGCCTGAGCCCATGGATCTTATGCCCCCACCAATGCATGCCGTGGAAGATGCACTACAATACATATTTGACTTTATCATTGGCGTTCGAGACGAAAATACATTAAAGTAAGTTGTCTTATTATACATTCTTTTGCTATATACAAATCATGTTGGAACACTCTGGTACACAGCAAACTAAGATAGCTAGACTGTCAATCCTAAAACATTCATATGTACATGTATACGTTTTTTAGTTGAATCCTTGTACACGAACAATGTCATGCAAAGGCCATGAATTCAGGTTCTATATTTGATACATGTAGATACATCTAGGTGAGGACAATCAGACCTCGTGCAATGTCATGCAATCTAACCATGAATTCGGTTTATAGGTTAGTATTGCTTGGTCTCGTCCAAATTGTAGAGAGAAAGTTAAACTAGAAGAGAACCATCGATATTTGCAGCCAGTACTAAGGATTTAATCTATATTAATAGATGTCTTTTGCTAAATGTTGTTGTGCACTTTTTTGTGCAGCTCAATATGGATAAGAAGCGCACGGCCGTACCAGATCGAAATCGGCCTCCGAATGATCCAGGACACCCCTTTTTTCATTAAAAACTTCATCCCGAATGCTTCAACCTTGTTGTTCGTAAGCTTGCGAGCGCTAAAGTAGAGTGAACCGCAGGCACCAACTGGGTTGGAAGCAAAGATTATTTCGACTTGCAGTTTCATGCTCAGTCACAGGCTGTCGGCGTCAAAACCGGCGGATTTTGGGTAGGGGGTCCCGAACTGTGCGTCTAGGATCGATGATAACAGGAGACGGGAGACACGATGTTTACCCAGGTCTGGGCCCTCTCTATGGAGGTAATACCCTACTTCCTGCTTGATTGATCTTGATGAATATGAGTGTTACAAGAGTTGATCTACCACGAGATCGCAATGGCTAAACCCTAGAAGTCTAGCCTATGTGAATATGGTAATGAATCTGTCCTAACCGGACTACGCTCTCCGGTTTATATAGACACCTGAGAGATCTAGGGTTACATGAGGTCGGTTACATAGGAGGAAATCTTCATAACAGGTCGCCTAGCTTGCTTTCCACGCCAAGTAGAGTCCAATCCGGTCACGGGTATTGTCTTCGGCCTTCGTATCTTCACAGCCCATCAGTACGACCCATGGATAATAGGTCGGATGCCTGAGGACCCCTTAGTCCAGGACTCCCTCAGTAGCCCCTGAACCTGGCTTCAATGACGAGGAGTCCGGTGCACCGATTGTCTTCGGCATTGCAAGGCGGGTTCCCCTTCTTCCGAACTCCAAGATAGTCTTGAGACGCGATGATTGTATCCGAACCTGTTATACACCATGCACAACCGCAGAGAGAATATATATATTTTACACGAGTTCCATCCGCTGACAGCTTTCTGCAATGTGACATTACGTCCGTTCGGTCATAATTTCGAACCGGTGTCCCACGTTTCAAGACGCGGTTGCTATTGGCACGTCTTGTCGAGGCAGACATCGTGTCCCCTTATCGTGGGATTCTCATCAATGCGGGCATGGGTAACCCAACCGTGCCGTTTACACAACCCTTGGGAATAGGCGAATCTCAAGGCAAGTGAGGAGGCGTTTAATATTTGCTGCCTTTATAAGGAGATAAGGATTCCCCCTTCCTCTTCCCACGCTTTCTCTTTGTCTCTGCCTTCCCAACCTCGAGCTCTAGCGCCCAAGTTCCAATCTCCTTTCCACCCCAGCAACCATGTCCGGATCCGGTGGTCAGGGCAAGTGGATGGTCTCCTCCATCATGGAGGAGGACATTACTGAGCTCCGGGCGGCCGGGTATTTGGTGAAGGAGATTGTCCACCGCCTACCGGCCGAGGGACAGATCGTTCCCACGCCGGAGCCCACAGAGAGGGTGGTATTCCTCCCCCATTTCTTCCACGGGCTAGGGTTTCCAGTCCACCCCTTCGTCCGCGGGTTAATGTATTATTACGGGGTAGATTTCCATGATCTGTCCCCGAATTCTTTCCTCAACATCTCGGCGTTTATCGTCATGTGCGAGGCCTTCCTCCGCATCCAACCCCACTTTGGGATGTGGCTCAAATTCTTCAACGTGAAGCCGAAGGTGGTGGATGGACAGCACGCGGAGTGCGGAGGGGCAATGGTGAGCAAATTGTCCAACGTCTCCTGGCCCAAAGGCACCTTCATGGATACGGTAAAGGAGTGGCAGAAGCAGTGGTTCTACATAACAGAACCACGCGGCACCACCTGGGCCGTAACTGCCGAATTACGCTCGGGCGCTCCTATGCGACTCACCTCCTGGGTCGAGAAGAGTCCGGACTGGTGTTCTCCTGACGAGCTGATAGCGCTGCAGACGCGCATTCAGAGCATGGTAACCAAGAGCGTCAAGCTTGTTGATGTGATCCAGGTGATGTTAGTTCGCCGGATCCTTCCATGCCAGCGCCGAAGCCGCCCACTGTGGGAGTTCAATCCAAAGAAGCACCGGACCCTAGCGAGGCTCTTCGAGACTACGCACGAAGGTGCATGGAAATTGCTCTTCAAGGGCAATGAAAAACCACCGGCCACGGATTCAGACCGTGGTCATGATTGTACACACCCCGCCAGCAAGGTATGTTATTTCGAATGAGTCCTCAACCTAATTGTTTCGAGGATGATGTTTGAGCTTTTATTATTGCTCTTTCAGGACTGGACAGAGAGGGCGAAGCGGATCCAGTGTCCGGCTCCACTGGCCAAAGAACAAGTCATCTCACACTTGGCGGAGATGCTAGTACCAGCGCCATATAAGGCGCCAGAGAAGAAGGCCAAGAAGAAGGCAAAGGGGGCCAAGAGTGGCCTCCGTCGTAAGGGTACTTCGGACGCGGCGTCTGAAGACGATGTAACCCATTCCTCTGTCCCTGAGGACAATGACGGGGAAGAGGATGAGGAGGAAGAAAACAATCCTCCCCCTGAGGAGAGGAAGAAGAAGAGGGCGGCTCCGGTGCATCTGGAGGTGGAGGCGCCCAAAAAGGGGAAGGGTGTTCCGGCAGCCAACACCACATGGGATGTTGACAGTAGTCCGGAACAACGCCCCCGCACTAAGCCCCAGGCCGCGTCGTAAGTGACATGGCTTATTTATGTGCTCATCCAGTCCTTTCTCTCCATTATCTTGATGTAGTTAACTGTACCATTGCAGTCCGGCCCGTGACCTAATCCAGCGATCCTCGTCTGGAGGTTCATTGGCTCCGTCGGAGATGGCGAGCCAGTCGCCACCGCCTGCTTATTCCCCCGGGGCCGGGGACGACACTGAAGTGATGTCCCGGAAGGCCGATCCGAACCGGGAAGGAACCCAGGATGCTGTCTGGGAGGCGCCACTTGGCGAAGCCTCCACTGTCGGACATATGGAGGGGACGATCCCCATGGAGACTGGCGAAGAGGGCCGCATCCAGCTTGGCCCTCAGCCGTATACGATTTCGGAGACCCATATGGCTCCGAGGTCGGGCAGGCAGCCCCCTTTGAAGGAGGGGGGTGCACCACTTCCGCCGGTGGTCCCTGTCCATGCAGGGGCACCGGATAACATGATGGAGGCGCTACGAGGCGCCTCAGTTATGGACGAGCACCGTGTTCTTATGAGCACGATGATCGAGAAGGTTCAATCCGCCAAGAGTGGATTGAACAAAGCCTGCGGCAACATGTTGACAGGTTTTGAGGTAAATAACAGAGAAAAAACCCCATATAGTCAGTAGCCCCTGAGACACTGTCCGGTGCTCGGTAAGAGGAACCGGACAGAGGATCAATCCTCTAGTGTAGGAGACTAACGTGATATGTGTGCATGAGAAGGCGTTGCTATTGGCCGCAACCTCACATGCTGCCGAAGTCTCTGAACTGAAGCAGAGGCTGGAGCGGACCGAGAACGAGCTCGGCGAGGTTAGAGTGTGGCTGCAGGAGAAGCAAGGTAAGTAACGTCTTGCTGTGTGTTGTGTTCGGAAAGCGGAGATGCTGTGTATTGACTGTAATGTCAAAATGTATGCAGGAGCCGCGACCGAGGTCGAGGCCCTGAGGAAGGCCCTGGGTGAGGCCGAGGAGAAGACTGTCCAGTAGCAAGCCGCCCGTAAGAAGCTCGAGGCCCGTGTCAAGGAAATCCAGCAGGAGCTCCAAGATGCAGTGAAAAAATGTGAGACCTTAGAGAATGATGCGTCGGCTCAGGAGGCCGAACTCACCAAGGCTCGTCAAGGCACGGAGACCGTGTGGAATGAGGCCCAGTGTCACATCCCTAGCTTCTGGCTTTGCACTAGGCTAGCTTCATGTGTGCATCATGTTTAAATTTTATTTAACTTGAAATGGGGATTGATCCAAGCCCTAGCAGCTAATGAATTCAACTAGGGTCAAAATAAAATCTTTTTCAATGAACCCAAAATGCCCTCTGAAAATGTTCATGATTTCTGGTAAAGGTGAAAACCTCTGCCAAAAATGATGCACATATTTCTAGGCCATTCTGGATTTTTGAATTAACACATATTGTATTTGAGTTGGAGCAAATATATGTTATATATATTTTTAATGCTTCAATAATTCTGATATTTTGTGAGGGGCTCTAGAATATTACTTTCAGTCCCTGCAAAAATTATTGGAAGAAACAAAAATGGTTTAGTGCTTGAACTAAATCAAAACAGATTGAAATAAATAGAAAACATCAATTAAAATAGAAACAGAGAAGGAGGGAGTACCTGTTACTTACCTGGCCCAGCAGAGAAGCCAGCCCACCAGGCCCATGTGCCAGTCATCCTCAACCTCGTGCCAGTGGGCACGAGGGCGTGTGGCCGCAGCGCGCCGGCACGCGTCCCGGCCACCTCCTGCTTGCCGCTTCCCCCTCGACGCCCTGGTGAAGCCACGACACCCCCCTGACCGCCCCTCTCTCTCTCTCTGGACCCCCTCCTCCCCTCTGCTCTCTCTCCCTCTCGCAACCGAGCGCTGCCGTCGATGCCGCTCACCACCACCGCGCCCACCGCCGCCGCATCTCTCCCCTGAGCTGTCCAGAAGAACCGCCTCGACCCACTCCTCCCCCTCACCGCGCCAAGCGACGCCGGGAGCCCTGCAGTAACGCCTCGCCGTCGTCTTCTTCCTCCGGACGCCGGAGATCGGCTTCGCCATTTCGCCCGCACCGGACCGCCCCCGAGTCCACTGACCGTCCCTGCGTGTTCTCTATGAGCCCCTGCCTTCTCTCCCCTCTCTCCCGTGCTCTTTTCCTCGCCATAGCCGCCGCTTCACCGACGACCGAAACACGTTGCCGCCTGAGCCCCTCGCCGTCGTGGCCACAGTCACCGTAGCGCCCAACCGAGCACACCCACGTCCTCACCGCACCGCGTAGAAGCCGTAGGTGCCAACCCCGCATCTCCGCATCCGTTGTAGCCTCGACCCCGAGCTCAACTGAGCTCCGGCAGCCACCACGGTCGTCGCCGGCGATAACTCCGGCCACCCCAGCCTCCACCACCACCACGGTTGGATGCGGACGAGCGTCCGCATCCCGTAGCTGAGCTTCGCGTGCCAAACGGTGCTCTGTAGGCGAATCCCGCAGTGCACCACCGCGCCTGGACTCGCCGGCGGCTAAACGCCGGCGACCGCTGACCCGTTGACCGGTGTGGTTTGACCGCACTGCCCGGTTTGACTTCCCCCTCTCGCTCACTGACTTGCGGGCCCCGCCCGACTAATTACTCTAGTTAACACTAATTAACTAGCTAGGTTAGTATTAGTTTAACGCTAACTAAACTTAGTTAGTTTAACTGACACTGACAGATGGGACCTACAGGTCAGGGTTGACCTGGACCGTCTCAGTTGACCGATGACGTCACACTGACGCCAGGCTGACGCAGTAAATCATTTTCTGGATTTGTTTTACTCAGGAAATTCCAGAAAATAGTTTAAACTTCTAAAATTCATATAAAATCAACCGTAACTCCAAATGAAATCCATCTGTACCATTTTCATGCATGTTAGAACAACTTATCACTACTGTTTAGGACAAATGAAAAGAATGGCATTTAAATAATCACATGTGGAGTTGGAATTTGAATCTTGGGTTCAAACCAATTTCATTTAACCTGCTGCTAGTTGCATTAGCTCAAACCACAGCATATTGCCATGTCATGATCATGCATCATATTGTTGCATTGCATTGATTGTGTTCTTCCTTGTTTGCCGGTATTTGCCCCCTCTCAGTAGACGTGGTTCCGACGATGAGTTCGATGACACCGATGAAGAGTTATATCATCTTCAGAAGTGCCAGGCAAGCAAAACCCCCTTGTTCATTCCGATACAATCCCACTCTCTCGCTCCCGCTCTCTTTTACTGCTTTAGGACAACAACGATTCAACTGTTACTTGCTGCGGTAGTTGAACCCCTTTATCCTCTGCATGACCTGTCATTGCCACAGTAAATAGATGAAACCCACTAGCATGAGTAGGAGTTGTTTGAGCCCTATTGTGCCTACTCATTCATGCTTGTTTGTCATGCCTGCTACTGCTTAGAGTTGAGTCAGGTCTGATTCATCGGGGATGAATTGGAATGTGGTGAACATGTCCTACTGTGTGTGAGCTAAGTGTGTGAACACGATTTGGTAAAGGTAGCGGTGAGAGGCCATGTAGGAGTACATGGTGGGTTGTCTCATTGCAGCCGTCCTCAGGAACTGAGTTCTGTGTTTGTGATCCATGAACAGTTACTACCACACATTGGGTTCCGGTAACTCGACGCCTCTCGGCTTCTTATTCACCCTTGTTTTCTGTCCAGGAGTTGCAACTAATTTCTGGTGTTTGTAGGTAGTGTTAGTAGTCTACCAAGTGGCACCCGGTACAGGTGGGCTTGGGACAGACTAGGCACAGTGGCCCGGTGTACCAAGTAGCACCCGAATGGTGGGCTTGGGAACCCTGCACACATCGTTTGGGGCCGTGAGCGACACCCCGGCCGGATCTCCTTGCGGATGGAACCCGAATAGGCGATAAACCTGGACGAGAGACTTGATTGTTTAGGTAGGTCGTGGCCGACTCCCTCGCCCGGCTTCCGCTTGAAGGTTGCCGAGGTACATGACGTGTACAGGGCGATAAGTGGCGAGAGCGTGTGTGAAGAAGTACACCCCTGCAGGGTTATCATTATCTATTCGAATAGCCGGATTCCTCGGATATGGAAACTTGGACCCCTTGCATAGTTCATAGACAAGTGAAAGTGGATACTCTAAAATGCGCAAGATAAGCGTGAGTGCTATGGATGGCGTTCTCGTAGGGAGACGGGAGTGGATCCATAGTGGTGTATTGACATGGTGAATATGTGGACTCGTGTGCGCCACCTCAAAGAGTAACATTGCAGTCGTAGTTCAGGATAGCCACTGAGTCAAAGCTGGCTTGCTGCAGTTAAACCCCACCATCCCTTTGTTGATAATGATGCATATGTAGTTAGTTCTGATGTAAGTCTTGCTGGGTGCATTTGTACTCACGTTTGCCTATTTTATGTTTTTGCAGAGAGACTTCAGTCTCCCTAGTAGTTCCGCGTGGACTTCGACGTTTAGCTTGTTACCTCAGCTACGATCTTGTGCCCTCGGCAGGATCTAGTAGATAGTCAGGCTTCTCAGCCTTTTTCATTTGTAGATGTCTGTACTCAGACATGTTGAGCTTCCGCTTGTGCTTTGACTTGTATGCTCTGAATGCTGGGTCGAGAGACCCATGTTTGTAATATCTCGCTCCTCGGAGCCTAATGAATAAATACTTGAGTCGTAGAGTCATGTTGTGATGCCATGTTGTATTTGCACATATCGAGCATATTGTGTGTAAGTTATTGAAATGCTTGCTATGTGTGGGATCTGACTATCTTGTTGTTTATCCTTAGTAGCCCCTCTTACCGGGAAATGTCTCCTAGTGTTTCCACCGAGCCATGGTAGCTTGCTACTGCTCCGGAACACTTAGGCTGGCCGGCATGTGTCCTTCTTTGTTCCTGTGTCTGTCCCTTCGGGGAAATGTCACGCGATGAATACCGGAGTCCTGTTAGCCCGCTACAGCCCGGTTCACCGGAGTCCTGCTAGCCCAGTGCTACAGCCTAGATTCACTCGCTGATGACCGACACGTTCGATGCTGGGTCATGGATGCCTGTCCCTGTAAGTTTGTGCCACTTTGGGTTTACGACTAGCCATGTCAGCCCGGGCTCCTTATCATATGGATGCTAGCGACACTATCATATACGTGTGCCAAAAGGCGCAAACGGTCCCGGGCAAAGGTAAGGCGACACCCGTGGGAATACCGTGCGTGAGGCCGCAAAGTGATATGAGGTGTTACATGCTAGATCGATGTGGCATTGAGTCGGGGTCCTGACACCCATGCCGTTATCCAGGAGATCCAGGAGGCCTGGAAGATCACGACGGGTAAGGCTTTTAAGATGCAAAGCAAGTGTGCGGAGAGGAAGTACCTTTTACTAACCCGGGTTCAGAGTTCCCCAGGAGCTTTTGCGGATCTACCACGCAGCGTATCAGATGCTGCCGGGTTCTACCGAGCCGAAGGTAGAGGTTCTATGGAGAAGCTATTCTGGTCGCAGTATGCGACGCCAGAGCATCCCGTGTCCTTCACCGATCAGCTGAAGCAGCTGGTGGAGCTGCACAGGGTGGCCGAACTAGCCATGAAAGATTTGACAATCCGGCTATGGCCAGCCGAAGCTATACCCGACAGCTACTTCAGACTCGTGAGGCGGCTAGTGGAAGCCTATCCGTGGCTGGACGTCGTCAAACGTTCTGCATGTATTGAAGGCGCCCGTATGGCCTTCGCTCGCTGCAAGATGTGGTGGGCGAAGATGAACGCTGTTGAAGTGGCCAGCGGGCCGCCGGAGGGCAAGGAGCACCGCACACCCGAGAAATATTTTGCGGATGTCATAGAAGGGTCTCGACTTGTGGAAGCTCAATGTCCGCAAGACATTATTTTCGAATGAATACATTCGTATTGGGCCTTTGCCTTGTATTATAAAGAAAGAGCTTGTTTTGTAATGTAATTTCGTTATGCTTTAAATTGTTTACTCCTGTGCGGCCGTGTTATATGCAATCTGAGTGTTGGCCAGTCATCGGCTTCTGCCCTCACGTAATTAGTACAGAGGTGTTCGGGATGGGATCTAAACAATCTTGATCCAATTGTATGGTCCTTGAAGGAGTTGTTTAGCGCAATGAACAAGGCAATCAGACTATACATCTTAAACTCCCTCACTTAGCCATAGGAGTTTTATAATTAAGCAAGTGTGCAGCCCCTGGTCCAAGCCAGGGTGCTGTCAGCATCTGATCGGGAAGTGCCGATCCTTCGCGTGAGGTGGAAAAAATCTCCAACGATTTTGTAACCCACGAATAGCTGACCGGCTCTCGCCATATCATGACAGTCAGTTTTCGGCTTTCTCTACTGAGGTGCTCATCCGATCAAGGCCAGAGCACAATCGCAGTAGTTCTCCCTTTACTACCCTAGCCGATAGAGTGGAACGTAGGGTAGCAAGCACAGGAGCCGGACAACCCAACTATTGACCAAAGACATGATTCCGAGCCAATGCATATAATGCTAAATTCGGGGTGCCGAACTTTTATACAAAAAGTGTTCGGACTTTGTTGCCTTATTGTGGGGCGATAAGCAGCCCCTGACGAATATGAAATGTACAAAAGAGTACCGATGTAGCTAATAAGCAGATCGAAATGAAATGAAGTAAGGGGCGAAAACCACAAAAACTGGGCCGCAGATCATTATCATTATAATTGAATGGATACGTTAAGGCATATCTTGTACAAATAGCGTGATAAGCATCCGGGCTATGTCATATGCCAGAATCAAGAGGGGGTAGCGTACAGGTCCTGAGAAAGAAGGGAAAATACCGTCAAGAAGAACGTACGAAGGTTACCCTACGCACCTATGCTGCATCTCCCCTGTGTATGCCAATCCTTCAAAGGGGCTTGTGATCAGGCTCGAGGGAAAGGGAACCTGAAACAGAAAGAAAGAGGTGTATTCGGGGTCGGTCTAGCCAAACTGTAGATCCCGGTTGAGCTTGTGCATATCCGTCGATGTCCATGGAATCTCGAGTGCGTAATTATGTACGTGTGGTACGAATGCCACTACTTCATCCGGACGGGGACGGAAGCTGAATTGCTAGCCGAGATCTTGACGAGCCTTGCTGTCCTGCTGTAGTGTAGTTCGGGACCTCTTGATGGTGTCCAGGGGCTCGGCAGCCGCACTATGCTGCTGCTTGAGAAGGCCGTTCTGTACCTCTACTGCTAGGGCAGCGGTGTGCTCCTCTATTCGGAGAGAGTGATCCATGTTGCCGTTGAATGTTATGACGCCGCATGGACTGGGCATCTTGAGTTTCAAGTAAGCGTAGTGTGGCACTGCGTTGAATCTAGCAAACGCTATTCGTCCAAGTAATGTGTGGTAGCCGCTACGGAAGGGGACGATGTCGAAGATTAACTCCTCGCTTCTGAAATTGTTCGGAGAGCCGAAGACCACTTCCAGTGTGATTGAGCCCGTACAGCGGGCCTCGACGCCCTGTATGACTCCTTTAAAGGTAGTCTTTGTTGGTTTGATTCGTGAGGGGTCAATGCCCATCTTCCGAACTGTGTCTTTATAGAGCAGGTTGAGGCTGCTACCACCGTCCATTAGGACTCGCGTTAGGTGAAATCCATCGATGATTGGGTCAAGGACCAATGCGGCCGAACCCCCATGACGGATACTGGTTGGGTGGTCTCAGCGATCAAAGGTGATCGGAAATGACGACCATGGATTGAATTTGCGGGCGACTGGCTCGACCGCGTCGATGTCCCTGAGTGCACGCTTACGCTCCCTTTTGGGGATGTGTGTAGCATATATCATGTTCACTGTTTTGACTTGAGGGGGAAATTTCTTCTGCCCCCCAGTGTTCGGCTGTCGGGGCTCTTCGTCCTCGTCCTCACTTTGTGATCCCTTTTCTTTGTTTTCAGCATTTAACTTGCCGGCCTGCTTGAAAACCCAACAATCCCTGTTGGTATGATTGGCTTGCTTGTCCGGGGTGCCGTGTATCTGGCACGGACGGTCGAGTATGTGGTCTAGGCTAGAAGGTCCTTCATTATTTCTTTTATAGGGCTTCTTTTGCTGGCCGGGCTTGGAGCCAGTGAATCCGGTGTTGACTGTGGCATCATCGGTGTTGTTGTTATTGCTTTGGTGTTTGTGTCTGTTGCACCGAAGCTTGCCAATGCTATTCTTGGCCTCCGAGGGGCTTGTCTCGCTGGCTGTGTTGTTACTACGGGCCAGCCAACTGTCCTCTCCCGCACAAAAGCGGGTCATGAGTGCCGTAAGGTCTGCCATGGACTTCGGCTTCTCTTGGCAGAGGTGGCGTGCTAGCCATTAATCCCGGATGCTGTGTTTGAAGGCTGCTGAGGGAGTCCTGGACTAGGGGGTGTCCGGACAGCCGGACTATCATCGTCCGCCGGACTCCAAGACTACGAAGATACAAGATTGAAGACTCCGTCCCGTGTCCGGATGGGACTTTCCTTGGCGTGGAAGGCAAGCTTGGCAATACGGATATGTAGATCTCCTACCATTGTAACCGACTCTGTGTAACCCTAGCCTCCTACGGTGTCTATATAAACCGGAGGGCTTTAGTCCGTAGGACAACATACATTACAACAATCATACCATAGGCTAGCTTTAGGGTTTAGCCTCCTTGATCTCGTGGTAGATCCACTCTTGTACTACCCATATCATCAATATTAATCAAGTAGGACGTAGGGTTTTACCTCCATCGAGAGGGCCCGAACCTGGGTAAAACATCGTCTCCCTCGTCTCCTGTTACCATCCGCCTAGACGCACAGTTCGGGACCCCCTACCCGAGATCCACCGGTTTTGACACCGACATTGGTGCTTTCATTGAGAGTTCCTCTGTGTCGTCACCGATAGGCTTGATGGCATCTGCAACCAACGACGCTGTCCAGGGTGAGACTTTTCTCCCCGGACAGATCTTCGTATTCGGCGGCTTCGCACTGCGGGCTAATTCGCTTGCCATCTGGAGCAGATCGGAATCTACGCCCCTGGCCGTCAGGTCAGATTCGGAAGCCTAAACTTCACGGCCGATGTCCGCGGAGACCTGATCTTCGATGGACTCGAGCCACAGCCAAGCGTGCCGCACTGTTGCGATGAGCATGATCTAGCTCTGCCGCCAAATAGTGCCTTGGTGGCTGCACACGAATCCGCTCCGGCCATTAGTCCGGAGCCGATTGCCCGGATAGAGGATCGGTGGATGGACACCGCCTCGGGGGCTTCAACTTCCACGGCGATGGAGCCGAACACTAATCTTGTCCCTCGCAAAACTCGTGATTCCGAGGTGCCGGACTCCTTGCCGGACTCCGAACCTCCCACGCCCCTGCCAACCAAATCAGATTGGGCGCCGATTATGGAATTCACCGCCACGGACATCTTCCAATACTCGCCTTTTGGCGACATCTTGAATTCACTAAAGCATCTCTCGTTATCAGGAGAGCCCTGGCCGGACTATGGCCAGGATGGTTGGGATACAGACGACGAAGAAATTTAGAGCCCACCCACCACCCACTTTGTAGCCACTGTCGACGATCTAACCGACATGATAGACTACGACTCCGAAGACATCGACGCTATGGACGACGACGCCGGAGACGAACAGGAACCAGCGCCTACAGGGCACTGGAAGACCACCTCGTCATATGACATATACATGGTGGATACCCCGAAAGACGGGGACGGCGAAGAAACAGCGGAGGCAGATTCTTCAAAGAAACAGCCCAAGCGCCGGCGTCAGCGGCGCCGCTCTAAATTCCGCCACAGCAAGAATGGAGATTCCGGCACAGGAGATAATAATACCCCAGAAAGTGCCGAAGACAACCCCCTCCAGCAAGACTCAGCGCAGGAGGACGCAGAAGCAAGCCCTCACGAGAGGGCGGCAGACGAAGAGGTTGAGGATTACAACTATATGCCTCCCTCCGAAGACGAGGCAAGCCTCAACGACGACGAATTCGTCATGCCCAAGGATCCCGTCGAACAAGAGCGTTTTAAACGCAGGCTTATCGCCACGGCAAACAGCCTAAAGAAAAAGCAGCAGCAGCTTCAAGCTGATCAGGACCTGCTGGCCGATCGATGGACCGAGGTCCTCGCGGCCGAAGAGTATAAACTCGAACGCCCCTCCAAAAGCTATCCAAGACGCAAGCTGCTCCCCCGATTAGATGCGGAAGCATACATACCTCCATCACCAGCGCACGATACGGCTGACCGACCACCCCGCGGTCGTGACAGAGAGGCATCCAGGCCCCCAACCAAGACCGTACCCCGGCATCGCTCCAAAAGTACGAAGCCAAGAGGGAACGCATCGGACTTGTGAGATATATTGGAGGACAAAGCAAGGCAATCCAGATCCATCTACGGATCACGTGGGCGCCCCACGACCCATGACGAATACCGTCGCACCGGATATAATAACCCCGGCCGGGCCGAACACGGCAGACAGCACTCTCTCGAGCTACGTCGTGATATTGCTCAATACAGAGGCGTCGCACACCCGCTATGCTTCACTGACGAAGTAATGGATCATCGAATCCCTGAAGGGTTTAAACCCGTAAACATTGAATCCTACGATGGCACAACAGACCCCGCAGTTTGGATCGAAGATTATCTTCTCCACATCCATATGGCCCGCGGCGACGATCTCCACGCCATCAAGTATCTCCCACTCAAGCTTAAAGGACCAGCTCGGCATTGGCTTAACAGCTTGCCCGCAGAGTCAATTGGGTGTTGGGAAGACCTGGAAGCCGCATTCCTTGATAACTTCCAGGGCACGTATGTGCGACCACCAGACGCCGATGACCTAAGCCACATCATTCAGCAGCCAGACGAATCGGCCAGACAATTTTGGACACAGTTCTTGACGAAGAAAAATCAAATCGTCGACTGTCCGGATGCAGAGGCCCTTGCAGCCTTCAAGCATAACATCCGCGACGAATGGCTAGCCCGACACCTGGGACAGGAAAAGCCGAAATCTATGGCAGCCCTCACATCATTAATGACCCGCTTCTGCGCGGGAGAGGATAGCTGGCTAGCTCTCAGTAACAATCTCCGCAAAAATTCTGGCAGTCCGGATACTAAGGACAACAACGACAGGTCACGTCGAAACAAAAACAAACGCCGCATTAACGGCGACGACAAGGAGGATACGGCAGTCAACGCCGGATTCCGAGGCTTTAAACCCGGTCAATGGAAGAAGCCATTCAAAAGAACCACCCCGGGTCCGTCCAATTTGGACCGAATACTCGACCGCTTATGCCAGATACATGGCACCCCTAAAAAACCAGCCAATCACACTAATAGAGATTGCTGGGTGTTCAAGCAGGCAGGCAAGTTAATTGCCGAAAACAACGACAAGGGGCTAAATAGCGACGACGAGGAGGAGACCCGACCGCCAAACAATAGAGGATAGAAGGGTTTTCCCCCACAAGTGCGGACGGTGAACATGATTTACGCGACCCATATACCTAAGAGGGAGAGGAAGCGCGCACTAAGGGACGTCTACGCGATGGAGCCAGTCGCCCCGAAGTTCAATCCATGGTCCTCTTGTCCGATCACTTTCGATCGAAGAGACCATCCGACCAGCATACGCCATGGCGGATTCGCCGCATTTGTTTTAGACCCAATCGTCGATGGATTTCACCTCACGAGAGTCCTGATGGACGGCGGTAGTAGCCTGAACCTGCTTTATTAGGATACAGTGCGCAAAATGGGCATAGACCCCTCAAGGATTAAACCTACAAAGACAACCTTTAAAGGTGTCATACCAGGTGTGGAAGCCAACTATACAGGCTCAGTAACACTGGAAGTGGTCTTCGGATCCCCGGACAATTTCCGGAGCGAGGAGTTAATCTTCGACATAGTCCCGTTTCGCAGCAGCTATCACGCTCTGCTCGAACGAACCGCATTTGCAAAATTCAACGCGGTGCCGCATTATGCATACCTCAAGCTTAAGATGCCAGGCCCTCATGGAGTCATCACGGTCAACGGAAATACGGAACGCTCCCTCCGAACGGAGGAACATACAGCGGCTCTTGCGGCAGAAGTACAGAGCAGCCTCTTAAGGCAATTCTCGAGTCCGGCCGTTAAACGGCCGGATACAGCAAAACGCGCCCGAAGCAATACCAACCAAGACCACCTGGCGCGATCAGAGCACGTGTAGCAATGCGGCCCCAACCCCTGCCCGCGCATGATCGCAAGAATAACACTCCGCATGCATCATTACGCTTTGGAGATACCATGGGCGCAGGGGAAGGGGCACGATCGCAATGGACCCAGAGTGCGGTTCGACCACACCAGGGGCTCGCAAGTGTGCCCCCCTTTTTTATTTTTATTTAGTATTTTCCTTCTTTACAGAGGACTCCGGTAACCAGAGGCCCTATCCGGTGGCGAACCTGCCGAACTCGTGATGCAACAGTCAGGGACGAAAGAAGGCTGCGATGAACACTCAGGTGGTCTCAATTACGAGCATTAAATTCGATTATATACACCAAGTCCGCAGCTCACCCCTGGAGGGGGACATGTTTACTTAGTCCAAATCCCTTGCTTACCGCACTATTTGTATCAGTCCGCACTCATAGCAGACTTCCTTTAATAATTAATGCAGCACTTTTCGACTGCAATTACATTACCTTATATATATATATATATATATATATATATATATGTTCATTACATGACATCTTGCACCCGTATATTTTGGTACGGCCTAATACACCAGGGGCATATGTTCCCCACAATGTGGTGTGATAAGTCCGAACACTTTCATAAGTGCGGCACCCCGAACTTATAGCATTATATGAATCAGCTCCGAATCATGTCTTGGGTCAATAGTTGGGTTTTCCCGGCTCCCACGTTTTGGTGCCTTACATTCCGTTCTATCGGCTAAGGTGGCACTGGGAGAACCACTGCGATTGCGCCCCGGTTGAGCCGGGCGAGCGCCTCAGTGGAGAAAGCTAAAACTGACCGGTATGATAAGGCGAGAGACTGGTCGCTGTTCGAGAGGTTTCTTTGGGTCCTTAAAGACTCACGCCGCTTCGAGCGAAGTTCTGGACCATGTCCGACGAAGGCATGGATAGCGCCCCGGATTCGGCCTTCCGAATACCAGGGGCTTCGCCGAAATTTAAAATTATAGAATTCTATGGCTAAGTGAGAGTGTTCAAGCATTATAAGTCCGGTCGCCTTGTTCGTTGTGTTGAGCGCCTCCCTAGATGGACCCAAAAATGGGAACAAGAGTGCTCAAGGTTATCTCGAACACCCCAGCACTCGTGGCTCGGGGGCCGAAGCCAACGACTTGCCATCTCTCAGATTTTATAAACGACCGAACAGAAGGTAATATTTTAAATTAAAACAAGCGTTGCTCAAGGCGCATATGAACGCAGTTTTCAGCGCACATGATAATACACAGCAAGTTTACTCAAAGATTACATTTCTGGGGCACTCATCCGCAATATCGCGGGCCCCCTTCAGGACAGTTTTATAATACATTTCAAGCGTGCGATACTCCTTGCCCGGTGGCGGTGGGTCCGTGAGAAGCTTCTCCGCATCCAACTTGCCCCAATGCACCTTTGTGCGGGCAAGGGCCCGACGAGCACCTTCAATACAGGCGGAGCGCTTGACGACCTCCACCCAGGGGCATGCATCCACTAGCCGCCGCACGAGGCCAAAGTAGCTCCCATGCATGGCCTGTCCAGGCCACAGCCGGACTATAAGGCCCTTCATGGCCTCCTCAGCTACCTTGTGGAGTTCGACCAGCTGCTTCAGCTGGTCGCTTGGGGGCACCGGGTGTCCGGCCTCAGCGTACTGAGACCAGAAGACTTTCTCCGTCGAGCTCCCCTCCTCGCCACGATAGAATGCGGCGGCATCGGACGCACTACGCGGCAGATCTGCAAACGCCCCTGGAGAGCTCCGAATGCGGGTAAGTGTCAGGTATTTTACATTAACATGCTTGCTTTGCATGAAAAATGCCTTACCCGCCGCTATCTTCTTCACATCTTCAACCTCCTGAAGGGCCTTACGGGCCTCGGCCTTGGCGGACTTGGCACTTTCAAGAGCCGAGGCAAGCTCGGACTCTCGAGTCTTGGAGTCACGCTCCAAACTCTCATGCTTCTCCATGAGAGCCTGGAGCTCTTGCCGCACTTCCGCCACCCGCGCCTCTTGCTTCTCTCGCTCTTCCCGCTCCGCGGCCACACTGCGTTAGGCCGCGGACACAGCCTCCTTTAGGGCTGCCACCTCGTTCGTGGCCCCTGCGATACCCATATTATCCTTGTTAATTTTATTGCAACCAAAATCCTTTTCTGTAAGGTAACTATTCAAAGTGGTGTGACTCACCTTCTTTGTCCTCGAGCTGCTTCTTGGCATGGCCGAGCTCTTTCTCGGACCGCTCGAGATCCTTCTTCAACACATCGACCTCCGCCGATAGTGCGGCAGAGGTCAGTAGAGCAGCCTGCAAACCCATATTGACATATTTTAAGCAACCCTGCGTATATCTTGTTAGATCCTCAGTCCGGCTTTTCTTTCCGAACACCGAACTAAGCATCAGGGGCTACTGTCTATGCGGTATTACATTACATAATTTTAATTTCTTACCTCAAAGCCTGTTAGAAGGCTGCTGCAGGCTTCGGTCAGCCCGCTTTTGGCGAGCTGAACCTTTTGAATCACCGCACTCATGATAGTGCGGTGTTCTTCCTCGATGGAAGCGCCTTTAAGCGCCTCCAACAAGTTATCCGGCGCCTTCGGTTGGACGGAGGTCGCCGGTGTCACGGTCTTGCCCTTCTTTCGAAGGGGCCGCCCGCCGGACTCTAGAACCACTGCGGGTTCCGATGTAGAGTCCGGCACAAAGTCCGGGAGGCAGCCTAACGGCGCCTCCGGAGCCTCCTCCTGATGGGTCCTTCTCTGGGATCCCACCTCGGCGTCCTCGTTGGCACGGGGGGTAGAGGCGGTCGGAAGTGAATCCACATCCGACGGGGCCAGCGACCCGCTCGATGAAGCGGGAAGATCATCATCGGCCGGGCTACGGACAGAACGCGGCATTAGAAGGACACTACGCGACACGAAAGAAATTGCACATCAAGGATCCGGATACTTACGATCTGGCCGGACGCCTGGCCCTTGGAGGCCACTCATCCTCGCCAACGGTGGTGTTGGCGAAACTGTCCGGGGGGATAGTCCTCCCCCTCTTGGACCCTTCGGCCTCCCCTATTGGGGAAGCCTTCCTCTTCTTCTCATCCTCCTCCGGGAGAGAGTCCTCCTCCTCCTCCTCGTCTTCGGGGGAGGAGTCCGCCTCGTCGTCGGACGCCTGATTGCGGGAACTCTTTCGAGTCCCTGCGGCCACCTTCTTGGCCCTCTACTCCGGCACCACGTGCGGTGCCGGAACCAGCAGCCCTGCTAAACGGGCGTTCTCTGGGTCTTCGGGCATGGGAGCCGGGCTGATGAGCTGCTTGGCCTTCTCCATCCTTTCCTGTCAAAGGAAAAGAGAGATTGAAACCCTCTTAGAATCAGTTTAATTACCACAAGTGTCCCGTAACGGGGTTGAATCACTTACCTCGTCAGCTGGATGCTGCGAGCGAAATCCGCGATCTTCCGTCGCGGATACGGGGGCTTCGGCGCCCTTAAACAGCACCCTCCAGGCGCCTTCGTATGTCGTATCGAAGAGCCCGCTCAGCGCCTGGTGCTGTTCCGGATTGAACTCCCACAGATTGAATGCCCGTTCTTGGCATGGGAGAATCCGACGGATGAGCATGACTTGGACCACGTCGACGAGCCTGAGCTTATTGCTCACCAGCTTCTGGATGCAGGCTCGGAGTCCCGTCACCTCCTTCGGGTTGCCCCACTGCAAGCCCTTCTCTTTTTAGGAGGTGAGCTGCGTAGGGACGCCAGATCTAAACTCGGGGGCCGCCGCCCATGTGGGCTTGCGCGGCTCGGTGATGTAGAACCACCCCGATTGCCACCCCTTGACGGAGTCCACGAAGGCCCCTTCGAGCCAAAGGACGTTGGGCAACTTGCCCAACATGGCGCCTCCGCATTCCGCTTGCGTGCCCTTCACAACCTTCGGCTTGACGTTGAAGGTCTTGAGCCACAGGCCGAAGTGGGGCCGGATGCAGAGGAAGGCCTCGCACACGACGATAAACGCCGAGATGTTGAGGATGAAGTTCGGCGCCAGATCGTGGAAATCCAGGCCGTAGTAAAACATGATCCCCCGGACGAATGGGTGCAGTGGAAAGCCCAGTCCGCGGAGGAAGTGGGGAAGGAAGACGACCCTCTCATGGGGCCCAGGGGTAGGCATGAGCTGCCCCTCGTCGGGCAGCCGATGCGCGATATCGCCGGAAAGGTATCCGGCGCTGCGCAGTTTGGTGATGTGCTCCTCCTTAATGGTGGAGGCCAACCATTTGCCTCCCGCTTCGGACATATTCGGAGAAGGTCGGGGCGAGATGCGCGAGCTCGGGCGTTGGAGCTTGAGTACGCGGAGATGGATATGCAAAGGAGGAAGAAGGCGTATGTGAGAAGGTAAATCCTTATCCTTATATATAGGCGGACGAAAACTATGCGTCCCCACCGGCCTGATAAAACTCGCTTATCTCCCAAGCGCCACCATCAATGGCGCGGTTGGGTTACCCACGTCCGTATTGATGAGAATCCCGGAATAAGGGGAACACGATCTCTGCTTCGACAAGACGTGCCAAGGAAACCGCTTCGCTAAACGTGCTGAGGTGGTGTAGTAAAAAACGATTCAAACAAAGGCTTGGTAGCGGTGTGATGTCACGCCACATAATACGTCAGCAGATTGGACTGGTGTACATTTTATTCTCTCTATGGTGGAATGTGGAATTTATTTTGCAGAGCCGGACACTATCCTGGTGTTCATGATCTTCTCTGGATTATTCAAGGGAGGAACCCGCCTTGCAATGCCGAACATTATGCGCGCCGGACTTGTCATCATTGAAGCCTGGTTCAGGGGCTACTGAGGGAGTCCTGGACTAGGGGGTGTCCGGACAGCCGGACTATCATCGTCCGCCGGACTCCAAGACTACGAAGATACAAGATTGAAGACTCCGTCCCGTGTCCGGATGGGACTTTTCTTGGCGTGGAAGACAAGCTTGGCGATACGGATATGTAGATCTCCTACCATTGTAACCGACTCTGTGTAACCCTAGCCTCCTCCGGTGTCTATATAAACCGGAGGGCTTTAGTCCGGAGGACAACATACATTACAACAATCATACCATAGGCTAGCTTTAGGGTTTAGCCTCCTTGATCTCATGGTAGATCCACTCTTGTACTACCCATATCATCAATATTAATCAAGCAGGACGTAGGGTTTTACCTCCATCGAGAGGGCCCGAACCTGGGTAAAACATCGTGTCCCTCGTCTCCTGTTACCATCCGCCTAGACGCAAAGTTCGGGACCCCCTACCCGAGATCCGCCGGTTTTGACACCGACAGCCGCCAAGGCCTCGGCATCCGGACAGTCAACGATCTAGTTCTTTTTAGTTAGGAACCTAGTCCAGATATTTCTGGCTGATTCTCCAGGTTGTTGAACTATGTGGCTTAGATCATTGGCGTCTGGTGGCCGGACATATGTTCCTTGGAAGTTTTCTAGGAAAGCTTCTTCCATGTCCTCCCAGTTGCCGATAGAATTTTGAGGCAGGCTATTAAGCCAGTGTCGAGCTAGCCCTTTGAGCTTGAGTGGGAGGTATTTAATGGCGCAGAGATCGTCTCCTCGAGCCATGTGGATGTGGAGGATGAAATCCTCAATCCACACTACGGGATCGGTTGTGCCGTCGTATGATTCGATATTGACGGGCTTGAATCCCTCGGGGAATTCGTGATCTAGTACCTGGTCTGTGAAGCAAAGAGGGTGTACGGCACCTCTGTACCAGGCCGTGTCGCGGCGTAGCTCTTGGCTGGGCGCTTGAGTCCATCTGTCGATGAGCATATCTTGTTCAGCTTGAAGTTGCTGCTGTTTCTTTTTCAAGCTCCTTGAAGTGGCTATGAGTTGAAGCTTAAAGCGCGCCTACTCCAGAGGGCCCTCAGGCACGATGAAATCTTTGTTGCCGAGGCTTGTCTCCTCTTTGGAGGGTGGACGTTAACTATCGTCCCCCGAGTCATCTTCTATGGCCTGGTCATCAGGGTTGTCTTGCCTGTCGTCATGTTCCTCCTGTTCGGATGCAGCACCGACAGGGTCTTCATTGTTTTCGGTGTTGCCCGGAGTGCTATTTTCTCCTATACCAGTGTTTCTATCTTTTGAGTGGCAAGGCTTAGAACGGCGTTTGGGGCGCCAACGCTTGGACTGCGTCTCAGAAGGTTTATTCTTATATGGCTCTTCTTTGTCGTTGCCAGATCCTTTGGGTGTATCAACCATGTATACGTTGTACGAAGAGGTGGCCGTCCAGCGTCCAGTGAATGGCGGGCCTTGGCCTTCGCATCGCCGTCCATACCGATGATGTCTTCGGAGCCATAGTCAAGCACCTCGGTTAAGTCGTCGACGGTGGCTATGAAGTGGGTGGCGGGTGGGAAGCAAAATTCCTCGTCGTTCGCCTCTGGCTCGAACCGAACATAGTTCGGCTATGAGTCTTCCTCCAAGGAAAGTTCTTCAAAGAATTTTGTACGTTATCCAAAGGTGAATGCTGGAAGATGTCTGCGGCGCTAAATTCGAAAATCGATGACCAATCCAGCTTGGTGTCCGCAGGCGCACTTGATCCGGAACACGTAGCCGGAGACGAGTCCGGGGTTCCGTTGACGCAAGCATTGCGGGATGTCGAGTCCGTGTGCGGCTTTAACGCCGCAAACTTCATGGCCTCGGAGGGGATGGTCTGCTTCAGTACTGAGGCCGTTGCAGCAACAGGATCCATCTCCTGGGTGTGCTCCGATGACAGATTCGTCATGTTCATCAGAGAAGGGGGGAGCGATCGTCGCGGTTTCAAATCCCTCGAAGATCAAGTCTCCACGGATATCCGCGACGTAGTTCAAGCTTCCCAACCTGACCTGGTGGCTAGGGGCGTAACTATCGATCTGCTCCAGATGGCCAAGCGAGTTGGCCCGCAGTGCGAAGCCGCCGAACACAATAATCTGTCCGGGGAGGAAGATCCCTCCCTGGACAGCGTCATTATTGACAATTGAAGGGGTCATCAAAACTTTCGTCAATGGCACAGTGGAACTCTCAATGAAAGCACCAATGTCGGTGTCAAAACCAGCGGATCTCAGGTAGGGGATCCTGAACTGTGCGTCTAGGATCAATGGTAACAGGAGACGGGGCACACGATGTTTACCCAGGTTCGGGCCCTCTCTATGGAGGTAATACCCTACTTCCTGCTTGATTGATCTTGATGAATATGAGTGTTACAAGAGTTGATCTACCACGAGATCGTAATGGCTAAACCCTAGAAGTCTAGCCTATGTGAATATGGTAATGAATCTGTCCTATCCGGACTACGCTCTCCGGTTTATATAGACATCGGAGAGATCTAAGGTTACATGAGGTCGGTTACATAGGAGGAAATCTTCATAACAGGTCGTGTAGCTTGCCTTCCACGCCAAGTAGAGTCCAATCCGGACACGAGTATTGTCTTCGGCCTTCGTATCTTCACAGCTCATCAGTCCGACCCATGGATAACAGGCCGGACGCCCGAGGAACCCTTAGTCCAGGACTCCCTCACAGGCCCTGAGGTACTCCTGGATGACGCAAGGAGAGCGCATCACGACGCTGATTAACTATGATGTGGTCTAGCCTCTTCCTAAATATGATGTATTCAACTTTATAATTGTAAGAGACGCTCATTCTTAAATTTGATTTTACTTATTATAATAGCAATTGACATGTGTTGACCTGCCATAGTATCTACTACCGTTGACTCTTTCGGATTCCTCGTACGGGTTACTTGTAGTCAACCGGCTGAGGAGGAGGGTTGTCATGACGGATCCATCCTTCAACACGTTTGATCCTGAAGAGAGCACTCATAACATATTGATGAGGAAGCAAATAACATTGCTGAAGGAAGAATTCAACAATGTGTTGTAGACTAGGATCCCTGATTCGAATACCCAAATCATGGATTGGGAACAAGATACCATGTCCTGTGCTGCTCGTCAGTAATCTACTAAATTGATCGCATACATAAGATGCAGACCATTATAATGTTTAATATTTATTTATTTTGTCGCAACAAACACTCTCGCTTCTTTGTCCTATATGAGATGGCCCACCAGATTGGTCGTTTGCGTAGCATGGGCTGGATGAACACTAGCAAAAGTACATATATGATGAGTTGATGTGTGCCCATTATTATCCAACCAGTTTATTAAATGATTGAGTTTTTGCACCTTTCCTAAGTTCCAATACGGCTCAGACACCAACTGACGGTCCAGATGCTAATGGTGAAATACAATGAAGCCGCTGGAAACATCCCACAAGAGATTAGAGCGGCCTTGAGGGTTTCAGCTTTGTTAGGTATCGAATTGATAATTATCTATTTTTGATATAAATAATTAGATAATAACTTTATGGGGTCTTCTATATACGTACGTTTATTTTTTTTATGATGTTTTGGTATTATTAAACTATTCAAACTTTATGGTGTTTTGTTATTATTGAAGTTTGGTTTTACTACCATATTGTTGGATTATTAATTGATTTTGTTGCAACGTCATCAACGAATCATTCGTCTGTCTGCCATGAATGAGCAGTGAGCCCCAGTTGAGAAGTTGTACATGGCTAATAGGGTTTGACGCAAGATGAGATGAGTCACAAGGGTTTAACGTTTTTCCTAAATTTGGCAAATGCATGTGCGTGCACCAGATATTTACATTGTTTGGCGGCAACATTGTTCCTCCACCTGTTTCTGCACCTACTGTCTTTGCCTTGAAGATGTACAAAACGGAAATCGTCACATCTATCAATGCCCGCATCCAGCTCACAACCCCTATCACTTCCTCTACCATTGAATTTTAGACACGCTATCATCGTGTAGAACATTCAAAAATATTAAAAAAAACAATGGGCCGTCACATTAGTAAGTTATTATACTTCTATAATTCCTACAACTCCCACATGAACGCACGAGCAGCCCTAAATAGTAAAGTCCATCCAGGATATGTCAATTAGAACTCTGAATATTCCGAACTACATAATTGATGACTATACATTTGATCAAACTGTCAAATATCAAACTGTCAAACATGGTAACGTGTCTACTCTCTTTCTCCCTACACGCATGAATCTCTTTCCAAGAATCCTTAAAATCCTTTCCTTCCAAAACGTGATAGTATCCAATCTCCCGGTGTGGCCTACCATATGTCTCTCAGCCCCCCTGAATTCAATAGGTTGCCCAGTGTGGCCATTAATTTTCCCTTAATAAGATTTGCATACAAGGAAAGTTAAATTATGCTTGTTCCGATTGGGAAAGGGAGACGTATATTAGAGATACATAATCCCTCGTTTATTTATTTGCCAAGTGGAGTATGGAATCAAAATAAATCCTTGTCCTATTATTAGCAAGGTTTTTTAATGGAAACATGCACGGATGGAAGGATACGGGGCACCTTCCAATTCATACAACATCATAATGCCTCACCTACCTGGTGCCAGACGATTCCCCTCCGATACGCATATACATGGTCCGATTGTGAGTCCACCATCGTCCACTGCCCCCTCACTCGCTCATCCTGGTGCTAAGAAGACGTTCTGCCTGCGGCAATGGCTGCAATGCCGAATTTTGATGGAGTGAACGACGCAGTCGACTACATCTAGAACTACATCATGCTTTCCTCAGACGAGGAGCAATTAGAGTTTGTTCCGACATCCCTAAACTACATCTATACTTTATTTGCACTTGTTAGCTGCAGTTCACTACCATTATAGTTTGCATTATCGACTTCTTATTTTAAACCCGAGTAAAAATCTGTTCTTTCACCTAATCCATGTCGATGAGTTGGTCACGTTCATAAGCTGTTGCATGCATGCACTGGTTAGGATCATGCGATCCTTTCTAAGTCCATAAGGTTCTACAGATCTAACGTAGTGGTTGCAAAAGACTGGGCATGCGCTAATATTATCCTTTTACATTACACCACATTATTTTAAACTACAGATTTTCTATGAGCCGTAGTACAAAAATACATTACAATCAAACATATCACAGTAGATTTGTTTATCTTAAGCAACGGTACTTCTGTCCTCAACAGACACTACAACTCCAATTAGAAGATACATACATTTCAGACCTTACTAAAGTTATGAAAAAATGTACTCTTGCTTGCCCACACATTCAAGTACTACATTTTTATGATACCCTATTTTTCTAACAACTTTGCTATCATGCCGGTTTGTTGCTAAACCCGTCAAGGTTTCTAACTGTTATGTTTTAGTAAAAAAACTAAAATATTGTGCTACCAAACGCATACTAAATGTGCACCATTTTGAATGCAGCGAGTGATATCTACTACTATGAAAGTACGTTAAATCATATAAAGGTTTTTGCCTGTACATAATATGGAATTACTAAATATTATTTTATCAGCCATGTACTACTGTTGGATGTGGATTTGGTCACTTGAAGTGAGATGTAGTACATCTGACACGCGCAAGCAGCCACAGACGCAAAGACACTTGGGAAACGTTTCAATTTACGTTTATTTTAATTTATGTTTTGTGCTAAACCTTGTTCTGTTTTTTTTGCAACACAATATGGATAAGGAGCCCTCGTCCATTCCTGATCGAGTTTAGTCTATGGACTATCCAAGACACCATGCAAGGTGATCGATGGGTCCATCCGAGTTGCTTCGATCTTGTAGTGCGTAAGCTTACTAGCGACGCAATATAGAGGAATGCAGGAACATACTTTGTTGGATCCACACATATGTTTGATTTGCAATTCCATGGACTAGCACGGGTGGTGAGTCAGACCTCCTTCAGCCAAGCTCAACGCACCAACTTGTTGATTAACACTGTCATTGTACGGCCGTTTCCCAAATAGAACATGCTCATGACCCCGTCCATTGTAAGGATTTTCATTCTTAAAAATTAGTGTGTATACTATTTGTTCGCCATTAACTTTGTATACCCATTGCAGTACCTATTGCCGTTGTATTTGGCGGATTCCTCCTATGGCTTACTTGTAGTTAATATTGAAAATAGGAGGACTCTCTTGATTGATCATTCCAACGAGTCATTCCTAGGCTCAGAGAACTTTCATGACAAAGAACTGAAGAAGGAAGCCCTGTTAGTTACGCAAGAATTTGGCAATGTATTGCAACAGGAGAGGCCTGGTTTGAATCCCCAACTCATGGATTGGCCACAAGATCATACCTATATTACAGCCGCGCGGTAATAGTTAAATTGGTCATGCACATTATAGCCACACTGATATAGGTTCTAACATGTGGAGTTTTTTTGGTCACAGCCTGGACTCTGGATTCAAAGTCCTACAGGAGATGGCCCACCAAGATGATACGCTCGGTCATAACATGTCCAGGACTGAGGTAGGTGCATATATAAGTTCACGTCTTCCATATTTTTGTTAAATATAAATGTATGTTCTTCCACTCACATAGGTTTGTTGTGCAATTTTTTTCCAGCAATTTGTTAAGTTATTATTTTTTTGCATCTTTCTAGGATTAAATACAGCCCATAAAGAACCTGCTGGTCCAGATGCTGACGATCAAAGTCAATGAAGTAGCTGGAAACATACCAGCTGAAACTGGAGCGGCCTTGAGGGTTTTAAACGACCGACTATGGACGCGTGCATGTTCAAATGTCGCAAATAAATGGCTACTACAACTTTCTTAGGGATTGAGTTGAGAATTATCCTTTTGGCAATATGAATAATGTATTGGATTATATATATATGTAGGGAATAAACTGTTTGATGGCATCATATAATTAGATTACATTTTGTCTTCTATTTATGAAGTTTAGAGGAATTGATCTTGGCACCCTCTAGCTTCGTATTCACTACAACATTGTCTACTTGTTTTGGTTCTATCTATATATTTTGGCTTCTATGTATATTTTATACTATAATACCCGTGCGGTCAGGAGCAGGTTTGTTGCTCCAGATGAAGCGGAGGCATTTTGGAATGGACCATGCATGTTCAGATGGTACTCAAAGACCGGCAAGTGAGGTTTTCAGTCATGCCTCACATCATATACTAACTCGTATTGTATAATTCCATCCATACACTCACTGCTATTCGATACGAGGTTTACTTTGTCAGAAATCGTCACATGCCAGCTATCGAATAGTCAACTTAAAAACATGATGGCTATAAGGCACATACCTTCAATCACCTTTAATCTTCAAGTTCGCACATGATCCACATTTGTCTGTCATGCTCATGATGTTTCTGATAACACGCTGATTAACTTATATGTGTTCCTGAATAGAGTAACCAAAATAAGTCCCCGCCAAGGTGTTTTCTTATTGAGTACATAAATTACGAGATGGTGAGTTGGTCACGACCCGCCAGTTGATGTATGTGTTCCTGAATAGAGTAACCAAAATAAGTCCCCGCCAGTTGGTGGGGACTTATTTTGGTTACTCTATTATATCACAAAGCATGGGCGTTCTCTACTTTGTTGTTGGAAGTTTTACGTGGCTGCTATGGGCCTCTAGCAAGAAGCGTTCTTACCTACGCATAACCACAACGATTTTTCGTCAAGTGTGTTGTTTTAACCTTCAACAAGGACCGGGCGTAGCCACACTCGATTCAACTAAAGCTGGAGAAACAGACACCCACCAGCCACCTGTGTGCGAAGCACGTCAGTAGAACCAGTCTCGCGTAAGCATACGCGTAATGTCGGTCTGGGCCGCTTCATCCAACAATACCGCCGAATCAATTATGACATGTTGGTAAGCAGTATGACTATTATTGTACACAACTCTTTGTGTTCTACTCGTGCATATAACATCTACGCATAGACTTGGCTCAGATGCCACTATTGGGGAACACAGTAATTTCAAAAAAATTCCTACGCACACGCAAGATCTATCTAGGTGATGCATAGCAACAAGAGAGGAGAGTGTTGTCCACGTACCCTCGTAGACCGAAAGCGGAAGCGTTATGACAACGCGGTTGATGTAGTCGTACGTCTTCACGATCCGACCGATCCTAGCACCGAAGGTACGGCACTTCCACGATCTGCACACGTTCATCTCGGTGACGTCCCACAAACTCTAGATCCAGCTGAGGTCGAGGGAGAGTTTCGTCAGCACGAAGGCATGATGAAGTTACCGACGCAGGGCTTCGCCTAAGCACTACAACGATATGACTGAGGTGGAATCTGTGGAGGGGGGCACCGCACACGGCTAAACAATCAACTTGTGTGTCTATGGGTTGCCCCCTCCCCCGTATATAAAGGAGTGGAGGAGGGGAGGGGCCGACCCTCTCTATGGCGCGCCCAAGGGGAGTCCTACTCCCACGGGGAGTAGGATCCCCCCTTCCCTAGTTGGAGTAGGAGAGGAAGGAAGGAGGAGAGAGGGAGAAGGAAAGGGGGGGCACCCAATTCGGATTGGGCTTGGGGGGGGGGGGGGGCGCCCCCACCTTGGTCGCCTCCTCCTCTCTCCCACTAAGGCCCAGTAAGGCCCATATACTCCCTTGGGGGCTCCGGTAACCTTCCGGTACTCCGCTAAATGCCCGAACTCACCTGGAACCATTCCGATGTCCAAACATAGCCATCCAATATATCGATCTTTATGTCTCGACCATTTCGAGACTCCTCGTCATGTCCATGATCATATCCGGGACTTCGAACAAACTTTGGTACATCAAAACACATAAACTCATAATATCGATCGTCACCGAACGTTAAGCGTGCGGACCCTACGGGTTCGAGAACTATGTAGACATGACCAAGACTCATCTCCGGTCAATAACCAATGGCGGAACCTGGATGCTCATATTTGGTCCTACATATTCTATGAAGATCTTTATCGGTCAAACTGCATAACAACATATGTTGTTCCTTTTGTCATCGGTATGTTACTTGCCTAAGATTCGATCGTCGGTATCTCAATACCTAGTTCAATCTCGTTACCAGCAAGTCTCTTTACTCGTTCCGTAATGCTTCATCCCGCAAGTAACTCATTAGTCACATTGCTTGCAAGACTTATAGTGATGAGTATTACCGAGAGGGCCCAGAGATACCTCTCCGAAACATGGAGTGACAAATCCTAATCTCTATTCATTCCAACCCAACAAATACCTTCAAAAACACCTGTAGAGCATCTTTATAATCACCCATTTACGTTGTGACGTTTGATTGCACACAAAGTGTTCCTCCGAATATTCGGGAGTTGCACAATCTCATAGTCCGAGGAACATGTATAAGTCATGAAGAAAGCAGTAGCAATAAAACTGTAACAATCATAATGCTAAGCTAATAAATGGGTCTCCTCGAGGGCATCACATCATTCTCCTAATGATGTGATCTCGTTCATCAAATGACAACACATGTCTATGGCTTGGAAACATGACCATCTTTGATAAATAAGCTTGTAAAGTAGGAGTAAAGTAAAGGCATACTAGGGACAGTCTGTTTGTCTATGTATTCACACATGTATCATGTTTCCGGTTAATACAATTCTAGCATGAATAATAAACATTGATGATGAATTAAGGAAATAAATAATAACTTTATTATTGCCTCTAGGACATATTTCCTTCACAGTAGTGCTCAACTGAGAATAGTTGGCGATGTCGAATCTCACTCTACGCCTTTCAATAAGTTCTTCTTTGGCGGAGTGCTTGGCCAAGACAGTAGGTTGTCCCGGCTCTTGCAAGCTGGTGCCGGTGATTACAACGTCGTCGACCTAAGTTTCTAACGGCTTAATTGGACTCAATGATTCAGTGCTCAAAGGATTGACGTTTGTGGGATCACTGGAGAGGTCAGGAATTTCTGGTGGGACATCATGGATAGTCTTTTCTGGTTGTTGCACAGAGGCTTCAGACACTGGATTTTGTTGCTCCGGTTCATGGGCTTTAGGGTCTTCAGCCGGCTTGGTCATTTTTTCTTTCTTGCTAGGCTTTGCTTTTCCCCTGTAAAGGGTTGCGAAGGTTAGTATGAAGGCAAGGATAAAGTGATAGAAAATAATAAATTCTTACCCAGGGGCAATCTTGAAAGCCGGTAGCTGAGTCTGTGATGAGTCGCCACAAGAGGAGTGAGAAGTACCCTAGTAATTTGAATCGGAAGAATTAAGCGGCTGACGAATAAGACCCGCCAAAGGATAAACATAGTTTAAATTTGAAAAGACCTCGTTTGGACATTTTCGCGGAGCTGGAGTATTTGCTAAACCAGAAGATAACTCTCCACCTTCGCTGGTCCGAGTCTGACGACGGCTCTCGTGCTGTTGTTTCTTCAAAAGAAAGTGAGGATCCAAATGAGCTAAGGGGTGTGAACACCTTACTTTCCGGGTTACTTGATGAATTTTCTATCTTGGCAAATGCTCTGAGTAGGAGGGAGTAGTAGTTACCTCTTCTTCGCCCGCTTGACTGGCCCCCGTGTCATCCTGATGATAATCAGTGTCAATTAGATAGTTGAAAAAGGAGCCAAGGGAATCAAGGGCTACCTCCAACTCAGAACTGTCATCTAGTTCAAACATCTTGGAGGTACTTGGTTTTTTCTTATTCTTTTTGGCGGTTCTCTTGGCCGCTTTTGCTTTGGACCTGGCTTTCTTGCCAGCTTCATGGTCTACTCCTTATTCCAAAAATCGGATTCAGCCTGTGAAAATCATCAAATTTGAGACAACAGAACATGGGAATGATAAGACAAAGTAAATAGCTTGGAGACTTACAGCAGGTGGCGGGTTAAGTTTGCAGAAAGGGTTCAGTCCCACTTTACTGTAGTTTTTCAGGCTTTCATTCAGAAGGGTCTTGGTCATTTCATTGATTGCATTATCAGTTAAACTTCCGGAGTTATAGCATAGTGGATCTTTTGCATCACCCGTATAATCGCACGTTAAGCCAGGTTGACGACTCAAGGGTATGATTTTCCAAGAAATCCAGCATCGAACCAAGTCAACCCCGGTTAACCCATTTCCCAGTAGGGCCTTGACCTTTGCAATAGTGGGTTTGATCTTCGCATGTTCAGATGTTGTAAGCTTTTCAGGAAGATGATGTTTTGGGTCAAGCCGTTGGACACGATAACCCGGCAGTGGATTCCCATCAGCCGGAGAAGTGTCTTTACAGTAAAACCATGTCTGGTTCCAATCCTTGGGGTGACTCGGCAGGCAAGCACAGGGGAAGATAGCATATCTTCTCCGTTGAATTGAGATCCCACCAAGTTCTAAGCTGGGGCCATTGGTAAATTCATTCTGCCAGTTCAGATAGTAATATTCCCTGAAGAGTTCAACACTGGGTTCTTCTTGAAGATATACTTCACAGAAGACTTGAAAATTATAGATATTTGACACAGAATTGGGTCCGATATCTTGAGGATGAAGTTGAAAGAAGTGCAGAATGTCTCGGAAAAACTTGGACCCGGGAGGGGAAAAGCCCCGGTTCATATGATCAGTAAAAACAATGACCTCACCATCCTGCGGATGAGGTTTTGTCTCATTGGGTTTGGGAGCGCGCCAGTGAAGGATGTTTTTTGCTGGTAAAAAACCGACTTTGACATAGTCCTTGAGTGTGTTATCAGTGACTATGGAGGGAACCCAATTGCACAAAGTAGTGGCCTTCGGCATCATAAGGGAAGAAGCCTGGGAATAAAGAAAATTAGCCAGTTTAAGTTGATCTATTAAGCCGGATATAAACATTATAGAATATGTTGATATTGGCGGTTTAACGGGGCCTAATGACATATGACCGGTGATGTAAGCCGCCATGACAAGCAATGAAATTGAAGATCTATCAAGAGCAGATTCTGCTAAGTGTTGGACAAACAAGTTTTGCAGATTGGTGTAATCAGTTTCGGATCTAATGTTGTTTGAAAAAGAAAATAAAATCAAAACCTATAAAATAGCACCGGAAGAGCTAATGCACTGGCAAGATCTCTGCATCTAGGAGACATGTTCAGTGATTAAGCAAAGGGATAGAAACAGGTTCCGCATGTTTTTAAAGCCATCTTTGGATCAAAGTGAAGATTAAATAGAGGTATGACGAAGAATGATGATGAACTCTAAGAACTTCAGAACCCTAAAGGAGATCTATGATGGGGAACATGAGGTACTTACGGATCCGATGAACAATAGAGAGAAGTTGAGGATTTTTCTTTGGTCTCGTTCAGGTTGATGCAGCGGCCAGGGTTGAGGAAGTCGACGAGGCCGGTGGCGGCGGTGCTCAGGTGCGCAGGTGCTTTGCGAGAGAGGGAGGTTGAAGACGAGAAGGAAAGCGAGAAATGAGAAGGCTGCCTGACCCTATTAATAAGGGAATGGGTAACAGGCGGACGCGAGAATCGAGGAGGTCAATGAATGATTATCTAGTGACTCAGACGCCTCTATCTTTGGAATGACTATTAAAGATAAAGATCTGTTAAGATTTGTTGGGCATTTTGTATTAATATTTATGACAGGTGATGACCCACAAGTGTAGGGATCTATCGTAGTCCTTTCGATAAGTAAGAGTGTCGAACCCAACAAGGAGCAGAAGGAAATGATAAGCGGTTTTCAGTAAGGTTTTCTCTGCAAGCACTGAAATTGTAGGTAACAGATAGTTTGTGATAAGATAAATTGTAACGGGTAACAAGCAATGAAAGTAAATAAAGTGCAGCAAGGTGGCCCAATCCTTTTTGTAGCAAACGATAAGCCTAGACAATTTCTTATAATGAGAGAAGAGCTCCCGAGGACACATGGGTATTATCGTCAAGCTAGTTTTCATCAGGCTCATATGATTCGCGTTCGGTACTTTGATAATTTGATATGTGGGTGGACCGGTGCTTGGGTACTGCCCTTTCTTGGACAAGCATCCCACTTATGATTAACCCCTATTGCAAGCATCCGCAACTACAAAAGAAGTATTAAGGTAAACCTAACCACAACATTAGACATATGGATCCAAATCAGCCCCTTACGAAAAACCCGCATAAACTAGGGTTTAAGCTTCTGTCACTCTAGCAACCCATCATCTACTTATTACTTCCCAATGCCTTCCCCAAATAATGGTGAAGTGTCATGTGGGCCCCCTCTGGTGTTTCTTTCGCTCAATAATTCTTATTAATTCCAAAAACAAGTTCTGTGGAGTTTCAGGATTTTTGGAGCAGTGCAGAATAGGTTTCCAATGTTAGCTCCTTTTCTAGCTAGAATTCCTGCTGCCGGCATTCCCCCTCTTCATGGTAAACCTTGTAAAATAAGAGAGAATAACCATAAGAATTGAGATATAATGTGTAATAACAGCCCATCATGCAATAAATATTGATATAAAAGCATGATGCAAAATGGACGTATCAACTCCCCCAAGCTTAGACCTTGCTTGTCCTCAAGCGGAAGCCGAAATCGAAAAATATGTCCACATGTTTAGAGATAGAGGTATCGATAAAAAAATACGGACATGAGGGCATCATGATCATTCTTACAACAGCAACATATATAGATTTTGTCATATGGTTTCTTATGTTCAAGTAACGATCAATTCACAATGTCAAGCATGGTTCAGAAACTTCATTGGGAACTAACAAACTATAATCTCAGTCATTGAAGCAATTGCAATTTATCATAACATCAGAAAGAGTCAAAAATAGAGCTTTTCCGCAAGTCCACATACTCAACTATCATATAGTCTTCTACAATTGCTAACACTCACACCATACTTGTGGTTATGGAGTTTCAACCGGACACTGAGAAAGATAGGGGCTTATTGTGTTGCCTCCCAACGTATTCACCTTTAGGTGATGTCAACAATAATAATCCATGCTAACTTACATCCAATTGGATATATATACCATGATCTTTCAAACATGAGGAGGTTTCCAAAGGATAAAATGAAAAAGGGAAACGTGAAGATCACCTTGACTCAAGCATAAAGTAAAAGATAGGCCCTTCACAGAGGGAAGCAGAGGTTGTCATGTGCGTTTAGGGTTGGATGCATGAAATCTTAATGCAAAAGAACGTCACTTTATATTGCCACTTGTATGTGGACCTTTATTATGCAGTCCGTCGCTTTTATTACTTACACAACAAGATCGTATAAATCTTATTTTCTCTGCACTAATAAGTCATACATATTTAAAGAGCAATTTTTATTGCCTGCAACATGACAACTTACTTGAAGGATCTTACTCAATCCATAGGTAGGTATGGTGGACTCTCATGGCAAAACTGGGTTTAAGGATATTTGGAAGCACAAGTAGTATCTCTACTTGGTGCAAGGAATTTGGATAGCATGAGGGGGAAAGGCAAGCTCAACATGTTTGGAAGGTCTATAACAATATACTTAACTGAGATGTGCGAAAACATAAATCATTACGTTATCTTCCTTGTCCAACATCAACTCTTTTAGCATGTCAGACTTAATGAGTGCTTCACAACAATAAAAGATGTCCAAGATAATATATTTGTATGTGAATTCTCTTTCCTTATTACTTCCTATTAATTGCAACGATGACCAAAACTATGTTTGTCAACTCTCAACAACTTTTATGCCTCATACTTTCTATGTGTGAAGTCATTACTATCCATAAGATCAATATGAACTCTTTTATTCTTTTTATTCTTTCTACTTCCTCAAGATCATGGCAAGATGGCAAAGCCCTTGACTCAACACTAATCTTTATTATAGATAGCTCACGGACTCGATTACATAAAGAGATCACAAAGCAAAACTCAAAACTACTTGATATCAAAACTTCAATCTACTAGATCAAGATACTACTAAAAGGATAGAACTAAATAAAACGGTAAAGATAGGAGTGTGATGGTGATACGATACCGGGCACCTCCCCCAAGCTTGGCAGTTGCCAAGGGGAGTGCCCATACCCATGTGATTATGTCCTCGGAGGTGGTGAAGTAGAAGTTGTTAATGACGTAGGCTTGTCATCCATTTTCCAAGGCATAGGCTCACCATCATAGAAGGATGATCGAGTCTCCGGGACTCAAATCTGCAGTCAAACTCATCCTCCTGAATCTATATTCATACTCACAGCTTTGGTTTTGCAGGTCATAGATCTGGGCTTGGAGGTGCTCGATTTTCTCTTGAAGCTTGAAGATGGTCTCCCCAGTGACCTTGGCATCTAGCTTGTGGTTGTTGGTGAACTCCGTGATCATCATCTGGTTGGCGTTGAGTCCACGCTCCACCATCACTTGGCACTTGAAAACTTGTTGCTCCATGGCTTCGAGCTTTGTCTCCATGCTTCCGGTACGCCTTGGTCCCTCTACATCGCGGATGTGCAGCACCCCCTCACGCATCTCAATGGTTTGAGGGTGTTGCAGCACTTCTACGAGATAGGGGTTGATAACCCTCTCGAAAAACTTGTCCTTGGGAGCGCTTGGAGACGTCATGATGCTCTAGATCTGAAACAGAAACAATTCGAAACGAAAACAGAGGATATTTGCATGATACGGTGGTCAAAGCCTTCGGGAAGTTATATAATGAATTTTTACCAACCAAAATACGTAACATGCAAGAAAACGGAGTCTGGGAGGCACACGAGGTGGCCACGAGACAGGGGGCGCGCCTAGGAAGGGTGGGCGCGCCCTCCACCCTCGTGGAGGCCTCGTGTCCTTCCCGGAATACTTCTTTCTTTCCAAAATTCTTAAATATTCCAAAACTGATAAAAATTGCCATTAGAATTGTTTTGGAGTCGGTTTACTTACCGTACCACATACCTATTCCTTTTCGGAGTCTGAAACATTCTGGAAAGTGTCCCTTATGTATTCCTCCGGGGTTACGGTTTCAACAATGTTAGTTTCAACATTGATAGGATTACCTGAGATATAATGTTTAATTCTTTGACCGTTCACCACCCTCGGACTTGTGCCTTCGAAGTTGTTGATTTTTATGGCACCGGAACAATAGACCTCCTTGATAACGTAAGCACCTTCCCATTTGGAGAGAAGTTTTGCTGCAAAAAATCTTAAACGAGAGTTGAATAATAACACATAATGACCTACGTTAAACTCACGCTTTTGTATCCTTTTGTCATGCCAGCGTTTGAATTTTTCTTTGAATAGCTTGTCATTCTCATAGGCTTGGGTTCTCCATTCATCAAGTGAGCTAATATCAAATAACCTCTTCTCACCGGCAAGTTTGAAGTCATAGTTGAGCTCTTTAATAGCCCAATATGCTTTATGTTCAAGTTCTAGAGGTAAATGAGATGCTTTTCCATAAACCATCTTATACGGAGACATACCCATAGGATTTTTGTATGCAGTTCTATAGGCCCATAATGCACCATCAAGTTTTTGGACCAATTCTTTCTAGATCTATTCATAGTCTTTTACAAAATTAATTTGAGCTCTCTATTGCTCAACTCTACTTGACCACTAGACTGCGGATGATAAGGAGATGCGATTCTATGATTAACATCATACTTAGCAAGCATCTTATGGAAAGCACCATGAATAAAATGTGAACCACCATCAGCCATAAGATATCTAGGGACTCCAAACCTCAAAAAAATAACTTCTTTAAGCATTTTAATAGAAGTGTTATGATCAGCACTACTAGTTGGAATAGCTTCTACCCACTTAGTAATGTAATCAACAACAACTAAAATATGTGTATAACCATTAGAGGTAGGAAAAGGTCCCATATAATCAAAGCCCCAAACATCAAACGGTTCAATAACAAAAGTATAATTCATAGGCATTTCTTGACGTCTACTAATATACCAATTCTTTGACATTCATCACAAGATAAGACAAACTTACGAGCATATTTGAAGAGAGTGGGCCAATAAAAACCGGATTGTAATACCTTATGTGCAGTTCTATCTCCAGCATGGTGTCCTCCATAGGATCCAGAGTGACACTTGTGTAGGATCTGTTCCTGTTCATGCTCAGGTACACAACATCTAATAACACCATCTACTCCTTCTTTATAAAGGTGTGGGTCATCCCAGAAGTAATGTCTTAAATCATAAAAGAACTTTTTCTTTTGCTGGTATGTGAAACTAGGTGGTATAAATTTAGCAACAATGTAATTAGCATAATCAGCATACCAAGGAGCAGTACGAGATGCTTTAGTGGCCGTTAATTGTTCATCGGGAAAGCTATCATCAATAGGTAGTAGGTCATCAAGAACATTCTCTAGCCTAGACAAGTTGTCTGCAACAGGGTTCTCAGCTCCCTTTCTATCAATAATATGTAAATCAAATTCTTGGAGCAAGAGAACCCATCTAATGAGTCTAGGCTTAGCATCTTTCTTTTCCATAAGATATTTAATAGCAGCATGGTCAGTGTGAATAGTAACTTTGGAATCAACAATATAAGGTCTAAACTTATCACATGCAAACACAACTGCTAAGAACTCTTTTTCTGTAGTAGCTTAATTTCTTTGGGCAGTATCAAGAGTTTTACTAGCATACTGGATAACATTCAATTTCTTATCAACTCTTTGCCCTAGAACAACATCTACAGCATAATCACTAGCATCAACATAATTTCAAAGGGTAAATTCCAATCAGGTGACTGAACAATAGGTGCAGTGATCAAAGCTTTCTTAAGTATTTCAAATGCTTCTACACAATCATCATCAAAGACAAAAGGAATATCTTTTTGCAATAAATTAGTCAGAGGCCTAGAGATTTTAGAAAAGTCCTTAATGAACCTCCTATAAAAACCGGCATGACCAAGGAAACTTCTTATACCTTTTATGTCCTTGGGACATGGCATCTTTTCAATAGCATCAACTTTAGCTTTATCGACTTCAATACCTCTCTCAGAAATCTTGTGCCCCAAGACAATGCCTTCATTAACCATAAAGTGGCACTTTTCCCAATTCAAGACGAGACTAGTGTCTTCACATCTCTGCAAAACTCGATCAAGGTTGCCCAAGCAATCATCAAATGAGGATCCATAAACCGAGAAATCATCCATGAATACATCACAAATTTTTCACAAAAGTCAGAGAATATAGCCATCATGCATCTTTGAAAGGTAGCAGGTGCAATACATAAACCAAAAGGCATATGTCTATAAGCAAAAGTACCGAAAGGGCAAGTAAAAGTAGTTTTTGATTGATCCTTCGCTGACACAGGTATTTGAGAGAAACCGGAATAACCATCTAGAAAGCAGAAATGTGTGTGTTTGGATAGTCTTTCAAGCATTTGATCAATAAAAGGTAAAGGGTAATGATCTTTCTTAGTAGCTTTATTTATTTACGAAAATCAATTACCATCCTATAACCTGTAATAATTCTTTGCAGGATCAATTCATCTTTATCATTAGGAACAACGGTAATACCTCCCTTTTTAGGAACACAATGGACAGGGCTTACCCAATCACTATCAGCAACGGGATAAATTATACCTGCCTCAAGGAGCTTTAGTATCTCCTTTCTTACCACTTCTTTCATCTTAGGATTCAATCGTCGTTGAGGATCTCTAACTGGTTTGGCATCGTCCTCCAAATTAATTTTGTTTTGGCATAACGTGGGGCTAATGACCATAAGATCATCCAGAGTATATCCAATAGCAGCACGGTGCTTCTTTAGAGTTTTACACTACAAGAATGTTGTTGATCCATGACGGCCCCAAACCTTCACAGATCGTTGCCAAACTGTCACAGGTGCCCGTTGATGACGTTTTTGAAAACCATCATGTATTCCCTGTCATAGATTTGTCTTCATGATGGAGGGCCGAAATCATCACAAATTATGTTGGCCCATGACAGTCATTGAACGTCACGGATCAACACTGAGCCCACGCAGCTCGGGTCGGGCCTAGGCCCGACTCGAGCCTTTGTGACGACTCAACCCGTCACAGAATGTCATGACGTAGCATGTGCATGGGCATGACGGCCTACAAGGCCCATGTAGTGGCTGGCCCAATTAGACTTTCGGCCTCCTATTTTCAGCCCAATCTAATACGGTAACCTATTTCTTTTAGTCCAGTTTGTAGCCCATTACATTTTTCCTTTGGTCCAGCCCGTGAACAGCTTCACCTTATTCGGCCCATTGTATTTTTTCCAACTAGTTTGCAATTGTTGGGCCTAATTACTTTAGTCTTTGTTTGCTAGCCAATTTTAGCCCAGCTTTTTATTAGACAAGCCAATTTCGGCCCAGCCTTTTCTTGAGACAGGCCAATTTCGGCCTAGCCCAAAGCTTCAACTCATTGAGCCCACACAATACACAATTTTAGGCTTGCTTATTACAATACAACTTCAGCCCAATTCGGACTGGTTAGCAAACCAATTTCATCCCTGTTCTAGTTTATCATCAACCCATCTCAAAACAGTAAAATATTGCTTCTAAACCATCCCACAATATTATATATGAACAACAATACAGGTTCTAATCCAGTAACAGATGACAGTATATATAAATTAAGTTCTAACATCAGATCACACATGTTCTAATCCAACATAAATATGAAACTACAATCACTCCAGTGCCTCAAACTACCTACCACAAAATGCTTGCATTCATATCCATAACCAGAATGCATGCAGTTTGTAGCAGCAAAAGCATTACCAGATAGATTCCGACATAAGCATGGCACCGGCAAAAGATCACATATTGCCATCACCTTACAACAATATTGTGTTTCAACGACCATGCCTTACCATGCAGCTGAACTTGATCACCTCTGGCTTAGCGAAAGGTCAAGTTTTGTGTCCATCTTGTCTTGATTCTCCCTGTACTCTTCTTGTCTGACCCTTGCTTCTTCTGATTTCTCTACCTTCTTAGTCAAGGTGTTGACAACATCCCGAAGCTCTGCATTCCCTTTCTTCTCCGCTGCCAGTTGTGCTTCAAGGTTGGTACCACTGGTTCTCACGCACAAGTTGGATCCCCACATGATGAAGAAACCTAGGCTTCTTGGTGTGCTAAGAGAGCACATCGGATACAACCTTAGTCACAGAGATGGGTTGTTGTCCATCTTTAGTAGGTTGAGAGACCTCCTCTTCCATTTGAGTCTAGCAATGCAAGCAATAAACAAACATGGTTATGAGGTTATGAGACAACTTTGCCACAAGACATAAAGGCAAGGGGAAAAGTATTTTTTTTTGTCATTCAACAGTTTTGAAAATATAGAAATGGTCCCTCATACTCTAAAACTGGATAAGTTTAAAGTCCCTCGTGTCGCTTTGGGTGGGTTTTTGCTGACGTGGACATGGTTTTGATTAAAACCGGACATGTCACACAGGTTTGACCGCCACATCAGCGTACAAACATCCAGGCCCCACTTGTCAGCATGAGGGAGAAAGAAGTAATAATAAATTAAAATTTAAAAAAAGCACAACTGGATCCGAAGCTGGCACAGTGAGCATGAAGAGCAAGCTAACGAGTACACCTGACACAATATATGTTCCACAACAAGGCAATTGTTATCTATAATATACGTAGATAAAACAAGTTTTTCCTTTGTTCCTAATTCAAACTGAAGAAAAGGAAGTTCTATATGCCACACTGTATATTTTATTTCCCTAGTTTTTTCTCAATTAATTAGTAGGTTGACTTGTGCGTTTATATTTGTAATATAGGAAAAATAATGCAATGGTTCTTACTCATTTTTTAAAATTTAATATCTAACTAACTAATTGACTTAGACGTCCTACATAACACAAAAACTTTTCTGGTTTAACTTCTTGCTTTGATGATGATCCCAACCACGTACCATTTGCCGCATCTCTATTTATGTCTGTTGCCACGTCGAGTACATGTGATCTATAAAGAACATGTATCTCTCAATTTAACAACAAGCAGTGCATGCTTTGGTGGTCCCAAGTTCGAGTACTTTGGGCGCACCGTATTTTGCACGTCTATTTATTACTTCCCCCTAATAGGTGGGTCCCACACAGTTGAGTATATTTATTTATTCCTCACTCCACACGGTCAAGTCAAATCCACTCCAAAAATAACCACATGAAGCAGCACGAGGGACTAAACTAATCCGGTTGCGAAAGTTGAGGGACTAGAGTTTGTTGGTATAAAAATTGAAGGACTATTTCTTCACTTTCAAAGTTGGGGGACGAAAAATATACTTTTCCCTAAAGACAAATAGGCAACCTAAAGGAAAACAAAAGAAACATTCTGAACCATGTTTATACTAAGGCATTAGTCAGCACTCAATTATTTTGAAAACCATCACAATTCTGAACCATCTCTTTTTCTTTTGAAAACCAAATTAATTGTTTGCTGACTGGCCATACGCCCTTGCCAATTGGCAAAATATCTATAGCTGAATTTACAATTTGTAAAGTTTGTAAGCAGTAGTTGATGAAATAATTCATGCTACCAAATCAGTAACTGCAAAGGGTAACACTACACCTATGGGGGATTTCCTATGGATTTAAAGTTCAGAGATGTGTGTGTGTACCGCGATTCTGAATTGTGATTCTCTGATTTTTGTAGCCTATAGGAAAATTGCTATAGTGAATTTTAGATGTTGCACTGCTAGATGTCAGGTGTGCTGGTCTGCTCTGCTCATTGTCTGGGCTGCGCATTCAGGCTGCGAACAAACAACAAGGACTCTTGTGCATTCAGGCTGGCTAATAACAAGAAAAGTGGAATAAGCAGAAGTAAATTTATTTTATTTTGGGCAGGGTGGGCCATAGCACGTTTTTGCCCTCAAATAGCTCCGCCTGTGCAAATAGGTGATCTCCCATGGTTTGATCACATGTATGTATGTGATGTACAGATGAAGACATCTAATTATGCAAAATATTAAGTTCAAGTAATCTTCTATGAAATCTGGGAAACAAATATAAGTTCAATGTATGCAAGTGATATGTGCTCGATTGTTTCAAAGTCAAATTATTCTTCTACTGGATCTATTGAAAAAAAGTAAGCATTGCGATATGGTTAGCACACTTCGAACCATGACTTACAATTGTAGATTGTATGGTGTCTGTGTACCCTTTCTTCTTGTTGCTGTAGTGGCACTCCTTGAACAAATCCAATGCAATGGGTTATTCACCTTTGTATTTTTCTCCTTGAAAACGACATATATGCAGCAAGCTTACTTTTGTATTCACAGCCACTTCAGATTCATTGACTATGAAGACAGAACATATACAATACCAAAAGTGAACTTTACTTTATCCATTTGTTTGTTCAGGATAAGATACCATTGATTAGATAAAGCATTTATTGGTTGAAGCTATTGAAACATTATATACAATAACTATGTAGAAGCAAAATTTGATAGGTGAAAATCCACAACCACAGGTCTGACTTACCAAATTATCACAGTGCACAGGATAGTTGCACGAACCAGTTGTTTGAGGGAACTTAACTTGAGCACGGTTAGCTTTGTTCTTTTGACAGATCTCCTACATCAAAAGAGGTGGGAATAGACATCACTATGTTTCAGGCAACACAGGTAGTACTCTCAAACCAGGGAGCAAAAGGACTGTAAAAAAGGAGCACAAAAGTCAAGTTAAGTAGTTTCTCAAACTGCACCACAACACCAGACTATAAATCATATATCAGTTTAGCATGATGACTAATGGTTTCAGCGCAACCCCCATTCTTATCCTAGATTCATCATTGTGCTCAATAGTTCTTAATGACAAATTACTAACTTTCATAATGAATATACATTTATATGAGACCCAAATTTACACTTTGCAGCAAAGGGCCCTTATTTCATAGGAACGACTAGAGACATAATGAACCACAAGCACTAGCCAATCAGACAAAAGCACAAACTCTTTTATCAGCCACCTCAAAAAACACATACATGTGTACAAACAACAGATAGGCAACCGTGAGGTGGGTTAAGGACTATACCATCTTGCACATCGAGTTGTCTTCACTAACGATGTCCTTGAAGCGGTCGCTGTGCGGTGCCGGAGAGGTACTTGAAGCGGTGACTGTCTGCTGCCGGAGAAATCGACTGCTTGGTCTTGGGTTTGGTGGAGGAAGAGGGGGAGGGAGAGGGGGAAGGGGAGGAGAAGTAGCTCTACCGGATGCGGAAGGGGGATATGGAGGTGGAGTGCTTGCCGGTAGTAGAGGCAGTGAGGCGGAGTCGTGACTGGTTGTGTAGATCGAGTCGCGGCTGTCAAATGGTGGCGGGAGGGAGCGGCTTGGTCAAGGGGGTCGGTGGAGGTTGATGGGGTACAGTGAGGAAGGGCAAGGTGGAGCCGTGGCCCGCGGCGGAGGTGGAGCCTGTTAAATTGATCTCTCCTCCAATGGGCCCAATGGCTCATTGGGCCCTTGACCCACACCCTGATCGGGGGCGTCCAACCCAAGCAAGGCTGGTGGGCCCCTGTCGCGCAGTGCTATGAAAAGGAGGTGGGGACCAGGGCACAGGGTACGAGGTTCGTCACCACCACTGTTCCCGACTGCTAACCCTATCCGATCCAGAGGGAGGCACTAAAGCGATGGGAAGCTCCACTGCCGCCCCTCACGCACTTCACCGTCGACCTCTATACCGACCGTCGTTGCCCGTGCGCAAACCTTCATCGACGAACCAGCGATGGCCGGAACGCTAAGGTAAACACCTGAATACAAAGAATATCCCACTGATCTACTCCTAGTCGATCCAGTAAGTCTATCAATGGTATAAAGTGATGCTACTAAATAAAAGTAAAAGTTTTATCCTCCAATTAAATTGGAACCAACAGGAAAATTTAAGTGGAAGAACGGTTTTTGAGAGAAGTTTTTTTCACTTGTGGGTGAAATCAAATTCAGGTAGCTTCTGCTATAACGGTAGAAAGATATTTGATTAAAGTTTAATTATGGTATTGTTATTTTTTGACCAACGTTGAAGATGACAATATTATAATTCAATGAGTCTTACAGTTAAAAGTTCAAATCTCTGATAAATTTTGTATCAATGACCAATTTTCAGAGAATTTGATAAAGATTGAGAAATTTATATTGCTAGTTTTCCGCTGCAATAAAGTTGATAATGATGATTATTTTCTTAGCAAAGTTACTTAGTAGAAATTTTATCATCACATTATTTATGAGTTATATGCGTTTTTTCCATTTCTGCCCAACGGTGATGTGGAATTAATGTAAAGAGGTGATGTTTATTCTAATTCTGTCACAACAGTGATTTAGAATATAAAAGAAAGTTTTACAAAAGTTTAATATGCATATTTTTTAACCAGACCAACGTAGGGTTATTTTTATGCTCATTATTGTTGATTATTGGCTATGTTTCTCAGACTAAAAGTTTTCCATGCTTTCATTCGTGAAAGCGAATGGATGGGTACTTGTGACCCGAAAGATGACCAGGAAAGGTCATAACATGAGGGAGTATGTTCTCTCTAAAGAATGGCTTGAAAAGAAAAGAATTCTTGGATATTAATCCAAGAGAAGAAAACAGATAGATCATTGAGAGTCTTGGTTGACGAATGTCTTTCATGTATTCCATATGAAGAAGATTTTTCAGTCAACATGATTTGAGATGAAACAAGCAACATGTGTGTTTAATTTGACCAACGTTGGATCAAGCATGTGTGTCAAAGAGCATTCGGATTTATTTATAAATTTGATGATTGAATATGCAGTCAAAAGAGCCAATTTTGGCATTTATGTCCCTTACGGGGAATTACCCGCATGGCGGGAAAATATGGATTATGATAAAACCCGCATGGCTGGAAAAGTCTGGGAAAATCCCTGCGTAACCCGTATGGCGGCAGAAATTTTCTCAGACTTACCCCGTATGACAGGAGAAAGACATGATGACTCATGTGCTTTTATGTGTCCTACTCTGGGAGAAAAGTATGGAGTAGCTATCATGCCTTCCTCATATCGACCGTACATCTTATGTGTAACGGTCATTAAGCACTCAATAAATCCGAAGAGAATAAAAGTTACAGACGAACCTAAAGATAAGAATGATATGCAAGTGTGACTTGCAAAAGTACTAATGATAAAGAACTCTGTTGAGTTTCTGAAATGGAATAAGGAAAAAGTACTCCCATACCAGTTAACAGATAACTTCATTACATATGAAGTAATCAGATAAATGAAGTAGATACTCAAAGTTTCCTCAATTCACAAGAGTTGTGAATGGTTTTTCGAAATTGTGGCAAAGTTCTTGCCACATTTCGAGGGGGGGGGGGAAAGAAATATGAGATATCCATTAATGAAGAATGTGATCGTCTAGGGGAGTACGATGATCATAATAATACCCCTAAAGAAAAGAAGACTAAGGGATACAAAGACGGTGCTTAAAGTGCCATATAGAAGAAAGTTTTAACAGAATAAACCCAAATAATAAAGTTTAAAGATACGCCATTCTTAGTGAAGATGGAGTAATCTGGGGGAGCATGGTATGAAGATACCTAAGACTCGAATAGATTGTATCTGGGGGAGCATGTTGTATGACCTATACAACACCAGTTGTTAGCTCTATAAAGGAGGAATGATTAAACATGGATGTTGTGATAAAGGTCCCTGTAAAACCTATTGCCTCTTGGAAATGAAAGACTATACAATTAATTTGCCTCTTGGCAATGACAGAGCAACAACAGCCCTATATGAAAGAAGTGCCAGTACCTGAGACACAGATGGTCTCAAGGAATGAGAAAATCAGATACTACTGATTACTATAATGTCAATGCTAGTGAAATTCAAATGGAGGTTGATCCCACCTCATTTAAAGCGCTCAATCGAGCTTTCAGAAGTGTCTGCTTATCTAAATGATAAGAGACTATGTGAGATGAAATGAAATTGATGAATTCTGACGATGTTCGGGACTCATGAGTAATTTCCAATGGAGCCAAAATAGTAGGCTGTAAAGAGTCTACAAGGACAATGTGACTCCAAAGGAAATATGTAAAGGTGTAAAACACGACTATAATCGAAAGGTTTTTGCGCGTTTTACACTGAATAGATTACAATGAGTGTTGGTAGCACATCATGATCTGAGTTACATCAAATGAAAGATATTATGATCTGAGTTACATCAGATGAAAGTAAAGAACACAGGGGATACTGCATGAAGAAGTCTTTTATGGACTAAAGCAATCAAATGTTGTTTTTGGTTAAAGAAAATGATAGGACAATTGTGTTTGTATAAAGTTATAGAATGGGAATTTCTTTTCCTATATCTCGTACATGCGGATAAAATTCTACTTGTTAGTAGTGATGTTAATTCGACTGCAGGAGGAAAAGAAGTTCTTGTCCTCAAAGTTCAAAAGAATGTCTCTCGTTATAAGGATCGAGATTCACCGAGAAAAGAATAAAAGGGGTATTAGGAGTGTCGCATGGGCATGCTAAGGAAAGTTTCTAAAGTATGCATGCGAGAAAACCTACGCCTGTTCTTATAGTAAAGGGTAATGATTTTGGTAACTTTAGTGTTCCAAAAGTCAATACGAGATAGACCAAATGAATATGATACCATATGCTTCAACTGTTGGAAGCTTAATGAATGCAAAAGTATAACATTACCGTGACACAGTTCACGTAACCGGGTTGTTTTGGTAATGTCCAATCCAGATATAGATCACTAGAATGGAGTCAAGGATATTGGCCTCATGCTGAAATGAATAAGTGCTCTTAAAAGATTGTGAGTACAAAGACAGGACTCGTGAAATATACAGCAAAATCCACAATTGTCGCTGACTTTCACACTTGGAGTTTTTGTGTGGAAAAACTCTAAAGAATGAATCAATTATCGTTAATATGATGTAAAGATAATATACAACATGATATGAGGCTGAGGGACAGGCAAAAAGGTTAAGGAAACATGTACCCGGAGTTGATAATGGTTGACAACAACAATAACCATTAAGTAATTCGCTCCTATGACAACGAGTCAAGTGTGGTGCCAAACACATTGACACAGAGTTATACGTTGTTAAGGAGAAAGTCCGGAATTATGTTGAAATGCTTGGAGCATGAAAGCAACAGACAAGTATTTGCAGATCTGCTTATTAAAGGCTTATCGCCTAGTGTGTTCGGAGAACACACAGTCGACATGGGTTTTATGGTATAGTCTAAGATTTCCGGACAATAAAAGGGCCCAAGATTAAAGAATCTGTTTCAAAACAGAGGAGTGTGTTGTAGGTGTTGATTCTATCGGGAATGAACCGTGATGATGAGACATGCTCTACATGCAAATCTGTGATGGAACGAGTACTTTGAAAAGAGTTATTTCAAAGTATAAAGTTAAAAGTATATATTGAGATCAAGGGGGAGAATGTTAGATTGATCTCTCCTCCAATGGGCCCAACGGCTCATTGGGACCTTGACCCACGCCCTGATCGGGGGCGTCTAGCCCAAGCAAGGCTGGTGGGCCCCTGTCACGCAGTGCTATAAAGAGGAGGTGGGGACCAGGGCACAGGGTACGAGGTTCGTCGCCACCACTGTTCCCCACTGCTAACACTATCCGATCCAGAGGGAGGCACTGAAGCGATGGGAAGCTCCACTGCCGCCCCTCACGCACTTCACCGTCGACCTCTATACTGACCGTCGTTGCCCGTGCGCAAACCTTCATCGACGAACCAGCGATGGCCAGAACGCTAAGGTAAACACCTGAATACAGAGAATATCCCACTGATCTACTCCTAGTCGATCCAGTAAGTCTATCAGAGCCGTGGCTGGGTGTGGAGGTGGAAGGCGGAATTTGGGGGGATTTGGGGGCTCGGCGCGGGTGTGGGTTGGGTTATGGAGTTCCGGATGCGTCAAGTTACCAACGGGCCCTTCGTATACAGTAGCTGAGCCTAATTTTTAGCAGCCTGCACATAGGTAATAGGGTCAATTCATGTCGATGCTTATTTTGGCTTGGCGCCGTCGCAGCGAAAACTGGACGCGCGCAGGATTTCTTGCCGCCTTGCTATATTTAGAACGTTCTAAAAGATATTTTGTCACGCAAACAAATTATATTTGACATTTCTTACACTATGTGTTTAGTAAAAAATTCATAAAAAAAGTTTTAGTAAATAATTACTATTCCCTTTGTAAAAAAATATAATACGGTTTACAAAGGGATTATGTGCTAACCCCAGCTCTCATTGCTCTTGTGTACCTAAATAGTCAGATAAGACGAATGCCGACAAGATTACCCCTCAACGCCTACTTGATTAATCATCAACCCACTAGATTGCAGCTTGATTACCCATCACACACCAAATTGCGGCTTGATTACCCCTCAATGTTAGCTTGATTATCCCTCAACACACAAGATCGCGACTTTGGGCCCCTTAGCACACAAGATCGCCACTTGATTACCCCTTAGTGTCCGCTCGATTACCCCTCAGTGCTGACTTGATTGCCCCTCGACACACTAGATCGCACTGATCACCTCTTAGCACACATGATTGCGACTTGATTACCCTTTAGTGTCAGCTTGATTACCCCTCAACACACTAGATTACGAATTGATCACCCCATAACACACCAGATTGATAGGATGACACTAAGCGGGCTTGCTAAGGAGGAAGATGGGAGGCGGAAATGGGACCGAGGCATCCAACACCCGGATGTTGGAGGAAGGGAAGGTGATTGGTGTCGACGTGTCGACCATCGATCGAACAAATGGGGGATCGGTCCACAAGCTTCACACAACACATGGGAGACATACATGATCTTAGGTCCTCAATTCTTGTGCCCATGCCGAAGGTGTGGCCCCCAATAGCCGAATAAGACAAAAGATAGATTGATCACTTCTCGACACACCAGATAACAGCAAGGAATAGATCATCGGATGATCGCCTTTGGAACGGTTGAAGATGCTGATGCTTGACTCCATGTGTTGGAGAGGGGAAGACCATTGGTCGCCCCACAAGAGCCCCTCCCGTCCCCATGATGGTTGGTGACCGCCTCTCTCGTAATCACCATTGCTCGTTGCTTATTATATAAAAACCTAATACTAGGGCTAAGGCTTTGCTTCATTGTGTGCTACGTACCTTGGACATTTAAGAAGAATTATTACGCAATACACAACCAATTCTTGCCAAACGCGTGATCATCAGAAGATAACGAGGGAGGGATCGTCGGATGATCATCGGAGTGCCATCGTGTGCCCACACACTCCAGAGACCCAAAATCCGCACCCTCCCACTCGGACTCTCTCATCAATCTCTTTTGAATCCTCTCTTTCTCTGGCCTACATACTCCAACGAATCAATGCTAGACGAGTACACACATCGGGCACACGACGAAGCATGCATTTCAACCTAATACTCCCTACAGCGCAATGACACGCATATAACCCATTCTTTTTACCCAAACCCTAAGAGAATCAACAATTTTACCTAGAGCTCACTAACCTCCCGAAGGAAGAGAAAACCCATAAACAGTGCAACTTAGAGGTAGGTGAATTCCCAGTACACATAATAAATGGTCTAAAAAAGACGATATCCCGCTTATTTTTTGCCCCACCGCGCGCTCAATTTTCAATGGCCTAACCATATATTGACGTGGACCCACTGCGCAGTGAGATAGGAAAAGAGGTGGCCTCCCGTGTCTCCTCCTCCCCCTCTATCCCAAAAACGAGCACCGCCAGAGTCCAAAAATTCCCCTTCTCAAGCCGATCTCCCCGCACCCTCTCCCTCCCACCCCAGATCAGCGCCCCGGCCCGCCCCGCGCGATCTGCGCCCCCCTTCTCTGCTGATAGGCATTGATCCCCTGCACAATCGCCATCTCCACGTCGATCTCGGTTACCCCGCCGCGCCGCTCGTGTAGATTGACCGGGCCTTGATCCCCTCCCATATTACTGTTGCCATATTTGTTTGTGGTTCGTCCGTGTGGTGAGTGGGAGTGTGGGACTAGTAAGGATATGTGAACATCTGCAGTCAGATAGTCTACCATGGAAATATGCCCTTTCATTAGAAGCAAGATCAGCAGTGTAGTTCTCCAAAATAAAAATGTCGACCTCTGTTGTGGTTGAACAGTGGAACGCGTTGATCCAGTCTAAACATCTAATTAGTATTTATATAGTACCAGGAATGGAACTGCTGCTAACACAGGATGCTGATTGAGGATCAGTATCACACGTGCAATCATTTTTCTATTTTACATGCACCTTTTTCATCTAGAATTTCTTCAGAACATCTCATGTCACTTGGTTTTTAGTATGTATTTGTTGCACCTAGAATTGAGATAACTTCAACAACCTCACTTTATTAAACTCTTCCCAAAGTTTATCATTCAGTCACTTCAGTGTACCAATTTTCTGGATATGGCAATTTGAAAAGAGTGCTGCCCTGCCACTTTTCTGGCATCATTTTTTTTACATGGTATCATATGTTATTCATGCGTTTCTGTGCCTTCCTCACTGGCAACACAGTAAAACAAAATAACTTCATTTTTTGACATGTTACAGAATGACATATTGTCTTGAACATCCTACAATGAAGGTGCTCCTGATTCCTGTAGAACCTAATAAATGATGCTATGTCTCTCTGACCTCTGAGGTATTTTGCATTGTCTTAAGATATCTCGTTCTTGTATGGTATTCCTCTCTTTTTTATGTGTCATGAAACTAAAACTGAGTGCATCAGACCCCTCTTCTGCTGGATGTTAGCACTAAGGCCATGATGCTTAGGGAGGTTCTCGACAAGATTATAAAAAAGCAAACTTGAAATGAACCTACCATTGGTAATGATTGGCTCTACGCTTGTTTCTGAGGATGGCGATGGCTTAGAGGAAGACAAGGCTACAAACTATGCTTTAAACCTTGAGAAGGTACTATCCTCATATATAGACTCATAATGTTGCATCGTATGTAATTTTTTTGGGTTCCCCTTGCCTTCCAACAGCCTTTATAGAATATTAGTTACAACGACTCTTGCGCAATAAAAAAACTAGGTGGTCATAGATGATTTTAGTTACTTACTAGCTTAGAATATACATAAAACATCTTTATAGAATTTTGCTAATTTAATAAAGTTAGCAGATGATTTTCCCCTGTCCCAAAGTATTAGCATGATACCAAAACTGTTGTTGTTTTATAAAATCTTTTCACATACAGATTGGTTTTATCATGTATTTTTTCCAGACATTCCATGCTTAATATCATACTTCAAATACATGGATAGATTGCTCTGTTGTAGAGGCAAACGAGACCTGAACACTGTATTTCTGTCATGTCCACATTTTCACTTAAGCACTCTTCTCAATGCCTAGAGCTTCGTTTCTTCTGTTATCCATGCAGGGAAGAGTTTGACGAGGAGAAAGAGCCTGACGGAATGGTTTTATCTGGAAGGCTGCACTGGTGAAGAAACATATTAACAGTAATGGGGTAGTACATAAATAAAGTACTTTCCTTGTTGCCAAATTTGACTGATTCTGCATAGAGGAATTGATGCCGTTAATTGTTTCAGCATAGAGATGGTGTCTATTTGTGCAAAATGCTACCATGGCTGTCAGAAAATATTTCTGCAAAACATTGTAATATTTTTCTAAGCTTGCAGATTTTTTGAATTGAAGAACTCTGTGTTCTACTAGTGAGACATGGTCGTGTTAAAAAGCGGCCACTGCTATGTATACATGGTTGATCACAGTGACAGCATGAATAGCATTCTATTGTACCTGCTAATGCACTCAGGTACCAAGAAGAAAGCCGGCAGAGGAGAAACCACTGCAGAAAAGGGAGAGCAAGTCTAATGTCATCTCCAGGACTAAGCAAAGACCCACTCCATCTCTGAAACCAGATGATCTCCACCACTGTGTTAATTCTAGAACTATGTAAAATTCATTTTTTAACACCCAACAACTATGTAAAACTAGTCGTCAACCCGTGCACTTGCACGGACTAGCTTCCATGTGAAAAATCATTATTAATATTGGATTAAATATATACGGATTTGGATACCAAAACTTATAGCCACATATGTTGAACCATTACTGTTCGGAAAGCCTATTTGTAGTGATCCAATTGTCGATTTCTTGTAGAAGTTCAGGTAAAGTTTCTACTTGTGTGCATATGTATATTTTTCAAGGATAGCGATGTCGAGTAGAAGAAACATGGTGAGTAATATACTTTGGAAAAATGAAAACATGTAAAAATAGTGTTGACACTGTCTATTTATAAATGTAGATCACGTGTCATGGTGATAGCAATAAATGTAGATCACGTGTCATGGTTTATAATTTAGAGCTACGTCTCTATGAACCAAACAATATGAATCTTTTTTTACTTGTCATAGGAATACTACAATGAAAATGTAGCGGAAGATTCAGTCAAAAAAATTATAGTGGAAGATTTGTTTCAGAAAATACCTTTGATATATCGGAGTAAATCCACAAATTACATGGTGCATGCATGTGAATTCAAGTAGTCATTTTTTTTAACTCTGCAAAAAAACAAAAACAAATTAGGAACCAATACTTGATTGCCCTAGCTGGGAATTTATCGAACATTTGTTTGGAAGGCTTAATTGACATTCAAAACTATTTGATGAAGCAAGTCATTTTGTTGCAAGAATGTTATGTAATAACTATATTCGACTACCCATATAGTAACTCAATCCAATACAACTTAAATTTCCAATGATGTTCAATTTCTCAGCAGTAGATGAATTACAAAAGAAGCACTAATTGCAATGTCTAACATTCACATCATTGAAAGGAAGTAGTGGAATTGGTATCGAGAGGCATCACCAGTGATGCAAGATCTCCTCAAATGAGACAGTTTAAAAATACAAAAATATTATGACACTTTAGAATATCTAGCGTGTACTAAACAGCAAGGATATGGTAAAGGATAAGGCAACATCCAAAGCATAAAGGCCAGAGTCCTAATTAAGGTGAAACAACATAATGAAAAAAATGGAATCTATGGAACTTGATCATTAGAATGTATGATAGGACCTTCTGTAAATTGGCAGCAAGAATTAAGCCCATTAGTTTTGTATAAACTGATACTACTGTAACTATACATTATAAAAATTTAACTATGCACGGCATCACACAGTATGGTGAACGAAAATATGTTGTCGGGGATCAGGTATTATTCTTGCTGGACAACAATACATAAACAAAATGTGTATGTTCCAGTTTTATTTGGAACGGATAAAATATTACGTACCGATAACATCACTATGCTATAGGCTTTTCCAGAATCAAAATTTTCCATGGGTATAAATATAACTCATATGATTAGAAAATCTCTTAGGACCTCAGACTAAATGTAAATTGCCTTATGTGGTATCAATAGCCTGTGGACACAGTGTACTTAAGACTCGTCTTCCAAGCAGCGCATGGGTAAAAAATTGCACCTATAATTTCAAATTGAAGAAGGTTGCTTACCAGCGTCATTGTCAAAACTGGCATCGGGATCCAAGGAGAGGCACCCCACTAAAGTTGACGTCGTGGAGGCAAACAATCTGCACGATGCGATGAGGGGTAAAGCACAGTATGGCGAGCCAGGGAGCAGCATGAGGCACTGGGAGAGGCCGTTTGCCTAGAAGAACCACAAGAAGCAGTGGCATTGAAGGGTAGGTGGTAAAAGTTTATTTATATGAAGTTTGAACGCAAAGAGAAATTTGTATGTAACTGAAGAACAAAAAACCCACCCAACTGAATGTTTCGTTGATGCAATGCACTTTAGATAGCAACTAACAGTCACAATCACAGCAGGAATTTCGATCTCCCCTCACAATGGACATAACTTTAGTTATGCTAAGCAGCAAAATGAAATGCACACCAAGATAAAAGAAGTGAAAGCTCATGCACATGAAAAAAAAAACTAAATCTAATTGAATGCATGTGTGATTTACCTATACTTATGTGTGCCTAATGAATAAGAATGGATACTTTGAAGGATATATGATCAGAATTTCTTTGTTGGACATTTGCGAAAAAAAAATCTTCATTGGAAGAGTGTAGAGAACATGTACATATGGTTTGTGGTGCAAGATTATAGAAACTTACTACGAACTACATTCAACTACAATAACTATGGATGTGCATTCGGATACAATTATACTGAATGAGCTGGATTGCTATACAATAATGCCACTGAGTGAACTCATGAGGGTAACTTTGTTTCCATCAAAAGGCACTCAGGCCCGGTACCATGCGTATTTCATTGAAAATGAAAAACATAGAACATCCGTATATGGACCAACTTGCAGCAACACTGCAACTACAGTTAAAGGAGTAAACAAAAACTGAGATGATCCTATGAAAGAGAACTCAATAAAACATCTTGAGAAACTCCAGGATCACCACAGTTTGAGTCTTTGACCACTCCACTTCATTGGTAGTCCTCTTGTTCAGTAGCAGGTGAGCGCTTGGATCCGTCCCTTTAAGCTCGATTTCCAGGGTGCACTCATCAACATAAATATAGCATGTATGACTGAAATTCCCCTTTTACCAAACTTAGTCTGCAACTCTGATGTAATTTATTGTATTAATATATACGTATCCTTTGATATCCAATCAATCCAGTGGGCTAGCGCTACAGGTTAGGCAAGAGTAACATAACTCAGGGCATTACATCTTGGTTGCCATTGCCAAGGCAGATGCAAGGCGCGAGACGAAGCCAGCATGAGTTGTTATGTATTGGTCACCTCGTGATAATTTCTGACGGTATTGGTGATCCATCTCTCGGCCTGGCCACTGAGAGTAATGCATCTGCTAGAAACTACACCGAAACAACACCAGAAGCACACAAGCCGAAGTAGATGGCGGCCATGATTTATTTCAGTCAAAAAATCTTTGAAGCAATGCGGTAATAAGTTTCTGATTACAAATCAATGCAAGGCTACCTCTACGTAATCATGTGTAACTACAAACAGATAATCTGCGTTTTGTTGCCAGCACACCACATGTGAGGAAAAAAGAATCTAATTTCAGAGTGCTCTTTCGTACTCCCTCCGTCCCAAAAAACATGTCGCGAGGGCGATTTTGCAAAAAACCCCTCTAATTTCTCCCGACCAAACCCACGCTCCCTCGTCGTCCTCCTCCGACAGAAGCCGCATCTGCGCTGCTCCCCGCCGCCGCAGCTGCGCTGCTCCCCGCCGCTGCAGCTGCCCTGCTCCCCGCGAACGCAGCTCCCTGCTCCCCCGCTCCGTCGCCGCAGCTGCCTCCTGCTCCGCCGCCGCACCTGCCCCTCGCCTACCTCCCCAAGCTCCCCCTTCCTCATAAAAATCTTCGATTTCCCCGGCTACCGCCGCGCTCTGCTCCGGCTGCGTAGGAACCGGCGTTAGTGAGCCCGGAGGCGCTGGATCCTGACCACCACCAACAATCTAAAGGTCGATGAGGCCGACGAGCCCCATGGCGACAGGAGATGCAACAAGGTAAACGCCGATGAGCCTAACGACGACAGCAACCTAAAGCTTGTGGATTTGCGAGTGTTGAAGACGGCGACGACAACTCCACTAGGAATACGACCGCGGCGGCTTCTTCTTCGTTGTTTCTCTGGTGGAAGACCCGCGCCTGCGACACCGCGGCAGCAGCGGCGGCTGTCCAGTGGGTTGTCCCTACTCACTTGGCAGCAGCGGCGGCGGCTACAAATCTTCTCCAGCCTGGGTCATCTCTGTCACCAACGCCTACAGCCTGGGTATGAACCTCTCTTCTCTACTCATCTACTGAATGTACTGAACGTGCGTAGTCTCTGAACTGAATTTTACTGAATGTGTGTATTCTCTGTCTACTGAATTTTAGTGAATGTACTCCTGTAAACTGAATGTACTCTTGTAAAGTGTGCTGTCAACTTGTGAATTTTAGTGGATGTGATTAAAAGTTACTCCACAATGATCCTCCTTGCATGTTGAGCAAGTTACTGGCTTGAGAAACATGGTGGAGGCCATCATTGTTTACTGGCTTCAGAAACATGCCGAGCAAGTTACTGGCTTTAGAAATATGCTGAGCAAGTTACTTGCTTCAGAAACAATGATCCTCTTTTTGAAGTGGAGGCCATCGTTGTTTACCATGTTCTGGGTGTTGGTGGCCTCGCTTCTTCTTACGGCATTTATTTTTTGCCAATTAACTGAGAAAATGGTTTTGATTGCGACGGTATCCATAGTCCATCACTTCTCGTGTTGGGCTCCTCTCATTCTTTCCCCCAATTCAGTATTGTTGTGTAGAAATTGATTCAAATTCTTTACATAGCCATTGATCAAGATCCACCAGTAAAATAAGACCCCCCCTTCTATTTGTGTTGCAAATAAAACATGTGCGATATTTTTAAATCTGTTCATTTTTTGGTTGTAAACATTAGCTTACAAGAGCCTCTAGATTACTAGTAGTAGTCCTACTATTAGTAGGAGTACACAGTTCTGCTAGTTGAAAAGAGCCTCTAGATTACAAGAGCCTCTAGATTATCAACACTTTTGCACTAGTTCTGTTAGTTTAGAGTTTGGGGTATTTTGCACAGTTAACTGAACAATTTTGCATGCATATGAACAGTAGTACTCCATCATTTTTGGAGTATTATGAACAATTCAACAATCGGGGTCTAATCTAGAGCCACATGAGAGCTGGCTGGGTTAGTTAATTTTCTGACCAATCAACCATGCATGGAAATCTGCTAGATAACCCCCAGTCCACAGCAAAGGAGGAATAAAGTGAAACATGAGGCTGATCAACTAGATAACCCCAAGTGCCATTTAACAGTAAACTAAAGTTCAGTCAGAGTATGCAATAAACTTGCTGGAGTACAAATTTATGCATTACTCCATATTTTCCGAAGTACTGTCATTTTACTCAAAATTTACTCAAATAACTAAAATTAATCCAAAACAAAAAAGGACTGCTATTGGACTAATTTGTTCTCGGTTGCTTTTCATACTACAGTTTTTATAACATAATAACAGTGCTTTTTATAAACAGCAAGTTCATCATCTCAAGACTTGCTCAAATTAACTCAACTGGTTCTACAAATTTGCTATCCTATCTACAATACCTAGCTATTGTCAGAACATAACACTGTATATCTATAGCTTCATTTTAGAAATTTAATTAGTGCATTTCTAAAATGGCCAACATTATGGCACAAATAATTAAGTAAGTTAGCACAAATTGCAAAGTAAGTTAGCACAAATATTCAGTTTTAATCCAAATTATTCAAATTAATCCAAATATTTTAAATTAATTCAAATAACTAAAATTAATCCAAATCAATTCAAATTACAAATAACCCAAATTCCAATAAATTCCAACAAGGAGTTTATATACAAGGATTAGACAAGGCATAAACAAGGGCATGACATAAGGTCCTCTTTGTCCCCTCTTGACACAAGATTACACATGACATAAGGGCATCTTTGTCCCCTCTTGACACAAGATTACACAAGACATACACAAGGAGCACCTGACTACATGACATAAGGGCCTCTTTGCCCCCTCTTGACTACATTCTTTTCCTTTCTCTGGCCACTTCTTCCCTTCCCTTCCCTTTACTTTCTTTCTTTTCCCTTCTTTAGCCAATTCTTTCCTTTCATTTTCTTTTCCTATTGCAATTTCCATTTCTTCTATAATGGCCCTAGTATCAACAACTACCCGACTGTCGCAATATACACTGATGATTTCCCTGCCAGCATTCTGAATGCGATCCTTGTGCAAGTGGGGCAACTTATATTGATTTCCTCCTTTGTCTTTCATAACTTCAAACATAACTGCTTCTAATGTGATAAAGCTTCTGTGCAACTTGTCGGGATCGTAGTTCTCGAATTCCTCTTCCACACCCTGTACCAGTTCCTGGATGTTTGTGGGTGACCTGCAGTCTGTTAGAGACTGGAGAGAGGTATGGAAGCAGAGGTCCAAACAATTTAACTCAGGGCTATTTGGGGGCTGTTGTAGCAATCGGATGTCAAGATCAGTTTGTTCCACAGCTTCTCGAAAAGCTACATCATTGGGAAGGACATGGGGCTTTGAATTATCCTGTTGGATGAATATTGTTGCTCCCTCGTCATCGTCAGGCCACTTGTCCTGAATTGCCGGGATAACCTTATTGATTAGATAATCTCTGCACACAGGTCTAGTTACTTTCACTGATGTCAACACTTTTGTTCCCTTTGTTCTGTTATGACTTGTCCGCTTCGCCTCGGTCTCTTCAACGAATGCCCAAATGCCAATCTTCCCGTCGAATGTTAGCTCCCCCTCATTGTTATATCGAGGCTTGGCAACAGCTGTTAGGAACATCACCTTCCCAATGCTGTGAGTGTTTGACACGGTGCGCTTCGGCTCAGGTTCTCCTGGAAGTACATAGTAACTATTCTTCACTCTCGTCATGTCAAACCACTTCTCATCGATGTGAACCATATTCGTCATTGGTTTAAACATAGCCCGAGAAGTTGAGATTGAATTGTCATCGACCATGGACATACAAAATTTCAATCTCGCAAGCTTGTTCTCTAGCTTGAGGTGAGGCTTCACGGTGCTTGTGATGCGGTTGAGCTCATTCAACTGGAACCTCTTATGTAGGGTCGATCGGGCCACACCTAGAGACCGTGCCAGAGATCAAATTGTCCTTCTTTTATTTAGTGGGATTGTTGAGGTCCTCTCTAGATCTAGCTCCTTTCTCTTTCGGCCGGATCTTCCTGGCTTCTTGCTTGAGACATCTACTTCTTTGCCATCGGCAATTTGCTTTTTAGCCAGTTCCCAGATTCTTTCAACAGATCGTACACTTATGTCCAACAGGTTTGAGACTAGCAGCTTGTCGTCTGGTTGGACAGACCCATCTCTGAGCTCGATTACCAGCAAGGCAAAGTAAACACCATGCCTCTCCTTGTCTGACAATTCTCTTCTTTTCTCTTGAAGTATCCAATTCATAACTTCATCCTCTTCCTCTTGAGCTTCATCCTCTTGAGCTTCATCTTCTTGAGGCATCCAATTCATAGCTTCATCGTCTTCCTCTTGAGGCATCAAGTTCAAATCCATATCTCCATTCTCTGCCACTTGAGGTTCCTCCTCTCCAGGGACCCAATTCAAATCAATGGTTTCATGTTCTTCCTCTTGAGGCATCAAGTTCAAATCCATATTTATGTGTTCCTGTCATCAATGACAAAAGATGAGTACACCATGGTACCATAACAAGAATATACACACACAAAATGAGTATGCAAGTCAAACAAGAAATAGGTGCCATGGCACCATTTCTAGTTTGGTTGCCATGGTAGCCAAACAAGAAATGCTGCCATGGCAGCCAAACACTTCGCTCTAACCATAACCATAAGCCATTTTTTGTAGCCAAACACTTTGCTCTAAACACAATACAATTGGATGTAGTGTAGTGGTAATCACCAATGTTCATCCATATTTTGCATTTAAAAACCCAGATTTGAGTCTGGATCAACTCAGTTGTACTGTGTCAATATCCAACTTAGATTTTACTGTATGTATCTTAACTGAATCTTAACTGAATTTTGACCATGTCTTGATCCTTTCTTGCTTGCTTGCTTCTTTTGGTGTGGATTTTACTCAAGGTTGGCTAGATTTTCCCACAAGGTGAGCTAGATTCCTGTGAATGTATTTACACAGATAGGCTCATAACTGAATTTTTTGTGCAGTAGTTTAACTGAATTCTAGGGAGTATCATGTTTACAGAAACATTTGCAAACACAGGTCATGGCAGCAGAACATCCATGCTGAGTATTCTTTGGGACCTCAGCTGAGAAGATCTGCTCTAGTGAGTAAAACAGGGCAGAAGGATTACTTGCTTTGCAGTGAGTAAAATAGGGCACTTTTTGACAGTGAGTAAAACAGGGCACTTGCCTACACATGTCCTGCAGAGAGATTAAACAAAAAGTGCAAACATGTTCCAGCAGTACTCCAAATTTGATTTCTAGAGTACTCCAAACTAGAGTAATTCCAGCAGTACTCCAAATTTGCATATGATTAGTGACTGCATATGCTCATTGACATAACAGTTTCACCATGACTACCAGTTTCACCATGAAAATTGACAGTAAATTTTACTGAAACCTGACATTTAAACTGAATTTTACCTTCTTCCTTCCTTAGGAACACGAGCTCTGGCGGCAACACAAGGAGCAGGCCAGAGGAGCACAGGGCAGCTGCTACTAGAGCTCTGCTGCTGCTGGTCAACACAAATATCGAGCTGCGGATCAATTTCACTCTGTATCAACAGAGGAGCACTGACAAGCGAGCTGCGGATCAATTTCACTCTGTATCAGCTGCAGGATCAGAGCGGAGTAGCAAAGGTAGAGCCGGAGGCCTCGGGGGTCGGGGGCGGGGATCGGAGGGCGTCGGCAGCAGAGGCGTCGCCCGCCACCACCACCTCAACCAGCCGGCGAGCCAAAGTGGACCAGCACGGCGACCAGCGCGGCGGCAGTGAGCGGCGGAGTCGTGGGCGGAGTGGACTAGCGCGGCGGCGGTCAGTGGTGGAGGCCGCTCGTCGGTGGGCGCCGGAGGACCCGCCCGTCAGTGGGTGCCGGAGGACCCGCTCGTCGGTGGGCGCCGGAGGACCCGCTCGTCGGTGGCCGGCGGAGATCCTCCTCCTGGGCGGGCGGCGGAGATCCTCCTCCTGGGCGGGCGGCGGAGTCCTCGTGGGCGGGCGGCGGAGATCCTCCTCGTGGGCAGCGGAGGTCTTGTTCGTGGGTGGGCTCGTCGGTGTCTCAGGAACTGCGGCGGCTGGCCGTGGCGATTGGAGACGGCTGGCCGTGGCGACGCGGGCGACGGGAGGAGGGAGATGGGGGCTTAATTTCTAGAGTTTTGAAAGTGGAAGGACTAAAATGCAAAAAATCAAATGTACTACCCCCGCGACATGTTTTTTGGGACGGAGGGAGTACCAGGACGATTGCAAAGACGGCGGCTGCGATCTTGAGCCAGCGGGATAGTGTGGCGAAACCGCCAGAAGGTGAGGCTTTGATCATTAGCCAAGGTAATGAGGCCAGGAAAATCACCATACGTAGGAGGTTACTCCAATGGATCTACAACAGCGACTGGCAAGGAGGAGAATATGCTTGAGACGTAGGCGATCTCAGATTGAAAGAGCTCGTTATTGAGGACCGAGAAGAGGAGACGAATAAGGAGAGGTACGTGGGTTGATTCCTGCAAGGACTCTGATAAGATAAACAATGAAGGGTAGGAGCAGCAGAATTGTCCATGTGGGGATGAAGAGAAACCTGACAGGAAGAGGGAGATGAGAGCTCGAGAGAGGCGTGAGAAAGATAGACTATGATTGCGATCTGATAGATGGCTCGTATATTTGTCTTTTTTTCTAATTGATTTCAATGTGGTGATCAAGAGAAACATGAGGGAGGAGGAGGGACATGCGAGCTGGAGAGAGAACCGTGAGAAAGAAAGACTGCGATTGTGTCCCATAGCAGGCTCATATATTTGTTTTTGTTTTTCTCTGATTGATCTACAAAAAAATTCAAAAGATCTACACCGTAATAATTCGGACCCACCAGATTAACGGCTCCTAATTACTGATTAATGTAGGAATTTACGGGAAGTCAAGAATTAGTATAGGTATAGATAGATAGATAGATTCATTCTGTAGTTGAGTTATTGTGTAACATCCAGCAACTATGTAAAATTCCGTTATGTAACATCCATTCTGTGTAATAATTCTAGACCCCATTCTGTAACATCCAGCAGCTACTTAGCTAGCCAGTGAGCTACCATTTTCCTAGTAAAACTGGGTTGTTACTCTTCAACTTGCTTATTTCTTGTCCATGGATTGAAACTATGGGTTAAATCCATAAATGGCAAATAGTTTGGATTGGTCTGGGTGGATTATTCATGTACTTCGGTTTGAGTTCTTTGAGCGGCTTGAGCACTTTTTAGAAGCGGCTTGAGCACATAGTGCTGGTCTGCTCTTTTTTTAGGCGTCATAGTGCTGGTCTACTGGTCGCACAGGGGTGCCCCAAGTAGGCCGGTCCATTTAGCATAACTATAGAGATTGCATCGGCATGGCACTGTAGCAGAGGTTTTTATTTTAAAAATTCAAAATATATTATAAAAACAGATATTTTTGAAACAGAAAACATTTTATAAAACTTCTGAACATTTTTTTAAAATAAAATATTTTTAAACTCGGATTTTTTTTTGAAAACATGAAGTTTTAAACATTTCTGAGCATTTTTTTAATTTGTGTATTTCTTAAATTGGGAACATTTTCTGAAAATTCAGAACATTCTTTGAAAATGTGAACAAGTTTTGAAATTTTCTGAACCATTTTTGAATTTATGAGCTTAATTTTGAAATAGGAACGTATTTTTTAATTTGCGAACAATTTTTTAAAGCACATACTTTTATAGATTAGGAAAATTATTGGAAACATGGACAATTTTTTGAAAAAAAAAAGAAGGAAGCAAAAAAATTACAATTTTTCAAAAAAAACTAAGAAGGAAAAAACAAAAGAGGAAAAATGAAAATGCAAAAACAAAAAATAATAAGAAAACAAAACCGAATAAAAACCATAGGGAAAAAAGAAGAAAAAACTTGTAAAAGCCGGATTGAAACCTTGTGGAATGTTCCTAAAACCAGACAACTTAAACGGGCCGGCAGAACTCCATTCGCTCGTTCTTCCCTGTGCGAATTTCCGACAATGTCAAATAGGATTTTTTTAGATAGAGCAACACGTGTTGTGGGTGCTTGAACATAGGCTGTTGCAGGGGCCGTAAGCAGATAAAAAGAATAACATTGGGCTGGTGTGACCCGCGTTATCATGAGGGCTCGGTCCAAAGCAAGTTGACCGTCCGAGTCCTATTCGACAACAAGAGATATGCATCCCATATCAAAGATGGGATCGAAGCACTTCGATAATGTGGCCTATCTTGAGCACGACGCATGAGTGGAAAAAATCAACAACTGCTTAAATTGGAGTAAAAAAAGGACAGAAGCCCGCCGGTAAATCCATGACGACTTACATTTTTGGATTTTATGACGGTGAGGCAACATTTGTCATGAAATCGTCACCAGTTTTTAGGGGCCGTCGTCCTTTTAATGATCCATGATGGATCTATGTTGACCGTCACCGTTGGAATGCCATTGATGACGGTTTTTGAAACCGTCACCAGAAATCCATCATAGATTAACAGGTTTCTTGTAGTGTTTCAATAATCTTTCTTCTTCTTGCTCTAAAAAGTTAGCACTAATAATAACAGGATATATTTTCTATTCATCAAGATAAGCATACTTAAAATTATCAGGTAATGGTTTGAGTTCAAACACGGGATCACCCTTGGGTGGAGGGGGATCCCCTAGAATTTCAACGGGTAGGTTGTGTTTCAGCATAGGTTCCTGTTGAAGGAACACTCCATCTATTTCCCTTCTTTCCTTCATAAACATATCATTTTCATGGTCTAGCAAATATTGTTCTAACGGATCAGTAGGAGGCACGGCAATAGAAGCAAGACCAATAATCTCATCCTTACTATGTGATTCTCTATCACGAGGTTGTCTACGAAACTTAGCAAAATTAAATTCATGAGACATACCCTCTAATCTAATTGTAACAATATCCTTTTTACAATCAATCCTAGCATTAACTGTATTCAAGAAGGGTCTACCAAAAATAATGGGACAAAAATCATCTTGTGGGGAACTAAGAACAAGAAAATCAGCAGGATATTTAACCATCCCACACAAGACTTCAACATCTCTAACAATCCCAATTGGTGAAATAGTATCCCTATTAGCAAGATTAATAGTAACATCAATGTCTTCTATTTCAGCGGGTGCAATGTCATGCATAATTTCTTTATATAAATCATAGGTTATTGCACTAGCACTAGCACCCATATCACATAAACCATGATAACAATGATCTCCTATTTTAACAGAAATAACAGGCATGCCTACCACATGTCTATGTATCTTAGCATCTGGTTTAACAATATTAGCAGTCTCACCATAGAAATAAATAACATGCCCATCTAAGTCATCATCCAAGATATCTTTAACCATAGCAATACTAGGTTCAACTTTGATTTGCTCAGGAGGTGTATAAGTCCTAGTATTACTCTTATGAACAATAGTTGAAGTTTTAGCATGATCCTTTATCCTAACAGGAAAAGGAGGTTTCTCAACATAAGTAGTAGGAACAATAGGATCACTATAGGTGACAGTCTTTTCTTCAACTGTAATAGGTGCAACTACTTTTACTTCAACGAGAGGATTATATTTAAACCACTTCTCCTTAGGGAGACCAACGTGAGTAGCAGAAGATTCACAGAAAGAAGCTACTATCTCAGAATCAAGTCCATATTTAGCGCTAAATCCCCAAAAAGCATCGGTATCCATAAAAGATTTAACGCAATGAAACTTATGTGTCATACCTGACTCCTTACCATCGTCGGAACCCCAATCTTCAGAGTTGCGTTTAATTCTTTCCAATAAGTCCCATTTGAATTCGATAGTCTTCAACATATAAGAACCAGCACAGGAAGTATCGAGAATGTTGTGATCATTGGGAGGAAGACGAGCATAAATTTTTTGAATAATCATTTCTCTGGAGAGCTCATGATTGGGGCATGAATATAACATTGACTTAAGCCTCCCCCAAGCTTGAGCAATGCTTTCTCCTTCGCGAGGCCAGAAATTATATATGTAATTACGATCACGACGAACAAGATGCATAGGATAGAAGTTCTGGTGAAATTCCAATTTCAATCATTTATAATTCCAAGATCTCGTATCATCACATAGCCTATACCATGTCAATGCATCATCCTTCGAAGATAAAGGGAAGACCTTCCTTTTGACAACATCATCGGGAATACCTGCAAGCTTAAATAATCCACAAACTTCATCCACAAAGATAAGGTGTAAATCGGATGCAATGTTCCATCTCCTGCAAATGGATTAGCTAGCAGTTTCTCTATCATACCCGAAGGAATCTCAAAGTAAATATTTTCAATAAGTTCAGTAGGTTGAGGAGCAACTCTTTTCTCTTCTGGTCGGGGTGAAGATACCCCTAACAAGCCCCTCAAAGGATTAGTTTTCATAGCAACAAGTGACAGAAAATTTCAGCACACTATATAAATGTTTCCTTACCAAGTTCCACTCACCAAAAGAGCTACACTCCCCGGCAACGGCGCCAGAAAAGAGTCTTGATGACCCACAAGTGTAGGGGATCTAACGTAGTCCTTTCGATAAGTAAGAGTGTCGAACCCAACGAGGAGCAGAAGAAAATTATAAGCGGTTTTCAGTAAGGTTTTCTCTGCAAGCACTGAAATTGTAGGTAACAGATAGTTTTGTGATAAGATAAATTGTAACGGGTAACAAGCAATGAAAGTAAATAAAGTGCAGCAAGGTGGCCCAATCCTTTTTGTAGGAAAGGATAATCCTGGACAATTTCTTATAATGAGAAAAGAGCTCCCAAGGACACATGGGAATTATCGTCAAGCTAGTTTTCATCACGCTCATATGATTCACGTTCGGTACTTTGATAATTTGATATGTGGGTGGACCGGTGCTTGGGTACTGCCCTTACATGGACAAGAATCCCACTTATGATTAACCCCTATTGCAAGCATCAGCAACTACAAAAGAAGTATTAAGGTAAACCTAACCATAGCATTAGACATATGGATCCAAATCAGCCCCTTAAGAAGCAACACATAAACTAGGGTTTAAGCTTCTGTCATTGTAGCAACGCATCATATACTTATTAATTCCCAATGCCTTCCTCTAGGCCCAAATAATGGTGAAGTGTCATGTAGTCGACGTTCACATAACACCACTAGAGGAAAGACAACATACATCTCATCAAAAATATCGAACGAATACCAAATTCACATGACTACTAATAGCAAGACTTCACCCATGTCCTCAGGAACAAACGTAACTACTCACAAAGCATATTCATGTTCATAATCAGAGGAGTAATAATATGCATTAAGGATCTAAACATATGATCTTCCACCAAGTAAACCAATTAGCATCAACTACAAGGAGTAATCAACACTACTAGCAACCCACAGGTACCAATTTGTGGTTTGGATACAAGATTGGATACAAGAGATGAACTAGGGTTTTGAGAGGAGATGGTGCTAGTGAAGATGTTGATGGAGATTGAACCTCTCCCGATGAGAGGATCGTTGGTGATGACGATGGTGATGATTTCCCCCTCCCGGAGGGAAGTTTCCCCGGCAGAACAGCTCTGCCGGAGCTCTAGATTGGTTCCGCCAAGGTTCCGCCTCGTGGCGGCGGAGTTTCGTCCCGTAAGCTTGCCCACGATTTTTTTCCAGGGTAAAAGCCTTCATATAGCAGAAGATGGACACCGGAGGGCCACCAGGGGGCCCAGGAGACAAGGGGGCGCGCCCAGTAGGGGTGGGCGTGCCCCCACCCTCCTGGCCAGGGTGTGGGCCCCCTCTGGTGTTTCTTTCGCTCAATAATTCTTTCTAATTCCAAAAATAAGTTCCATGGAGTTTCAGGATTTTTGGAGCAGTGCAGAATAGGTTTCCAATGTTAGCTCCTTTTCCAGCCAGAATTCCAGCTGCCGGCATTCCCCCTCTTCATGGTAAACCTTGTAAAATAAGAGAGAATAGCCATAGGTATTGAGATATAATGTGTAATAACAGCCCATAATGCAATAAATATTGATATAAAAGCATGATGCAAAACGGACGTACCAACAGGTGGCGTCATAGCGGGTTACCGCAATCCCAGGGAACAACGTCATGGCGGGTGATACGTCTCCAACGTATCTATAATTTTTGATTGTTCCATGCTATTATATTACCCCTTTTGGATGTTCATGGGCTTTATTTTACACATTTATATCATTTTTTGGGACTAACCTACTAACCGGAGGCCCGACCCGTATTGCTGTTTTTTTGCCTATTTCAGTATTTCGAAGAAAAGAAATATCAAACGGAGTCCAAACGGAATGAAACCTTCAGGAGCGTGAATTTTGGAATGAACGTGATCCAGAGGACTTGGAGTGAAAGTCAAGAAGCTACCAAGGCTCCCACGAGATAGGAGAGTGCCCCCCCCCTATAGGGCACGCCCCCTGTCTCGTGGGCCCCTCGGGCGTCCACCGACGTGCTTCTTCCTCCTATATAAGCCTATGTACCCCAAAAACATCCAGGGAGCAGAGAAACATAATTTCCACCACCGTAACCTTCTGTATCCGCGAGATCTCATCTTGGAGCCTTCACCAGCACACTGCCGGAGGGGGAATCGACCATGGAGGGCTTCTCCATCAACATCTTTGCCCCTCCGATGAGTTGTGAGTAGTTTACCATAGACCTACGGGTCCATAGTTATTAGCTAGATGGCTTCTTCTCTCTTTTTGGATCTCAATACAATGTTCTCCCCCTCTCTTGTGGAGATCTATTCAATGTAAACTCTCTTTGCGGTGTGTTTGTCGAGATCCGATGAATTGTGGGTTTATGATCAAGTTTATCTATGAATAATATTTGAATCTTCTCTGAATTTTTTTATGTATGATTGAGTTATCTTTGCAAGTCTCTTCGAATTATCAGTTTGGTTTGGCCTACTAGATTGATCTTTCTTGCCATGGGAGAAGTGCTTAGCTTTGGGTTCAATCTTGCGGTGTCCTTACCCAGTGACAGAAAGGGTTGCAAGGCACGTATTGTATTGTTGCCATCGAGGATAACAAGATGGGGTATATATCATATTGCTTGATTTTATCCCTCTACATCATGTCATCTTGCTTAATGCATTACTCTGTTCTTATGAACTTAATACTCTAGATGCAGGCAGGAGTCGGTTGATGTGTGGAGTAATAGTAGTAGATGCAGGCAGGAGTCGGTCTACTTGTTGTGGACGTGATGCCTATATACATGATCATGCCTAGATAATCTCATAATTATTTGCTTTTCTATCAATTGCTCGACAGTAATTTGTTCACCCACCGTAATACTTATGCTATCTTGAGAGAAGCCACTAGTGAAACCTATAGCCCCCGGGTCTATCTCTTATCATATTTGCTTCCAATCTACTTTTATTTGCATCTTTACTTTTTGCATCTATATTATAAAATACCAAAATATATTTATGTCATCTTACTATCTTTATTAGATCTCACTTTCGCAAGTGGCCGTGAAGGGATTGACAACCCCTTTATTGCGTTGGTTGCGAGTTCTCAGTTTGTTTGTGTAGGTGCGTGGGACTTTTGATGAGCCTCCTACTGGATTGATACAGTGGTTCTCAAAAACTGAGGGAAATACTTACGCTACTCTGCTGCATCACCCTCTCCTCTTCGAGGAAAACCAACGCAAGCTCAAGACGTAGCAAGAAGGATTTCTGGCGCCGTTGCCAGGGAGGTCTTCGCTCAAGTCATGACATACCAAGTACCCATCACAAACCCATCTCCCTCGCATTTACAATATTTGACATTTGCCTCTCGTTTTCCTCTCCCCCACTTCACCCTTGCCGTTTTATTCGCCCTCTCTTTCCCAATCACCTTCTCTCTTTCGCTTGCTTTCTTGCTCCTTGCTTTTTTTGCCGTTATTTCTAAAATTGGGGAGATTATCATCGATATGGACAATAATGATATCATGGAAAATTCCAAGAACCCCCTATCTTGTATACTAAAAAGTTTTGAATCGGTAGTGGTAATATCATTGGAAAATGTGTTATTCAAGACTTCTTTACTTGTGCTGGTGCTTTGCCTTCCATGGGTGGTTCATTTCTTCATAAAACTAGTAGTCTTGCGGATGCCATTGCTATGCTAGTAGTTGAGCTTGAAAGACAATTTGTGCATATGCATCCTTGCATACAAAGAATTTTTCTAGAATTTTCCAATATTGAGCATTCTTCTATTAAACGCGCTGTTACTATATTTTGGCTCATGAGTTTAGATTTATCATAAGAGAGGCCAAAGAAATCATTGTGGACTATAGGGTGGACGCCGGTCGTCCTCCCATAGAGGCGATCCTCTATGATCAAGAGGAATTTAGGCGTTTTCAATCTTCGGACTATGTTGCTTTCAATGAAACCCTTAGAAAAAGGGTTCCTACCAATGTCTTGGTTGATTGCATTAACGAGCTTAATAATGATTTTTCCCTTTGAAACAATGAGCTAGGATACTCTCTCGAGTATAGGCTCACAAGATTTTGCCAAAAGAATGCTTTTAGTGATGAATTAGTTGTGCACTATGAAGGGCCAAAGGAGGAACCCGTTCCTCCTGAGATTGATCTTGGGACTTTTGTCCCACTAAATTTAGACCTTTTGATTATTTTTGCTTGCCTCAAAGGAAACTTGCTGCCGAACGTAGAGAATATGAGATGAGCTTTCAAGATCTATCTTATTATTATGGCACTCGTTAGATCTATCTTTGCTTTTATGCCTAGCTAGGGGCGTTAAACGAAAGCGCTTGTTGGGAGTCAACCCAATATTTTTCCTTGATGTTATTTAATAAATTTTGATTTTACCTTCTGTTTAGATGTGTTTTTATCTTTTAATTAGTGTTTGTGCCAAGTAGAACCTATAGGATAACCTATGATGATAGTTGATTTGATTCTGCTGAAAAAACAGAAACTTTGCACGCACGAATATAATTTTGTTAAATCACAGGAACGTGATTTTGCGTTGATTCTTTTTGCTTCTGTTCAATAAACAAATTGTCCAGGACTTACTATTTTGGTAGGAGTTTTAGAGTTCCAGAAGTTTGCATTAGTAACAGATTGCTACAGACTGTTCTGTTTTTGACAAATTCTGTTTTTCATGTGTTGTTTGCTTATTTCGATGCATCTATGGCTAGTAAAATAGTTTATAAACCATAGAGAAGTTGGAATAAAGTAGGTTTAACACCAAAATAAATAAATAATGAGTTCATTGCAGTACCTTATGTGGTGGTTTTGTTTTCTTTCACTAACGGAGCTTATAAGATTTCCTGTTGAATTTTGTGTTGTGAAGTTTTCAAGTTTTGGGTAAAGCTTTTATGGACTATGGAATAAAGGGTGGCAAGAGCCTAAGCTTGGGGATGCCCAAGGCACCCCAAGATATTCAAGGATAGACAAAAGCCTAAGCTTGGGGATGCCCCGGGAAGGCATCCCCTCTTTCGTCTTCGTTCATTGGTAAATTTTCTTGGAGCTATATTTTTATTCGCCACATGATATGTGTTTTTCTTGGAGCGTCGTGTATTATATTAGTCTTTGCTTTTTAGTTTACCACAATCATCCTTGCTGTACACACCTTTTTGGAGAAGCCTATTTGATTAGAATTTGCTAGAATACTCTATGTGCTTCACTTATATCTTTTGAGCTTGATAGTTTTTGCTCTAGTGCTTCACTTATATCTTTTAGAGCATGGTGGTGTCTTAATTTTGAAGAAATTTCTAGTCTCTCATGCTTCACTTATATCTTTTTGAGAGTCTTTTAGAACAGCATGGTATTTGCTATGGTTATAAAATTGGTCCTAGAATGGTAGGCATCCAAGTTGGGTACAATAAAAACTATCATAGGAAGTGAATTGGATGCTATGATCAATTTGATACTTGATAATTGTGTTGAGATATGGAGGTAGTGATATTAAAGTCATGCTAGTTGGGTGATTATGAATTTAAAGAATGCTTGTGTTGAAGTTAGCAAGTCCCGTAGCATGCACGTATGGTAAGTTGTGTAACAAATTTGAAACATGAAGTGTACTTGGCTTGTGCATCCTTATGAGTGGCGGTTGGGGACGAGCGATGGTTTTTCCTACCAATCTATCCCCCTAGGAGCATGCACGTAGTACTTGATTTTTGATGACTTCTAAATTTTTGCAATAAGTATATGAGTTCTTTTGACTAATGTTGAGTCCATGGATTATACGCACTTTTACCTTTCCGCCATTGCTAGCCTCTTCGGTACCGTGCATTGCCCTTTCTCACCTTGAGAGTTGGTGCAAACTTCGCCGATGCATCCAAACCCCGTGATACGATACGCTCTATCACACATAAACCTCCCTATATCTTCCTCAAAACAGCCACCATACCTACCTATTATGGAATTTCCATAGCCATTCCGAGATATATTGCCATACAACTTTCCACCGTTCCGTTCTTCATAATGACATACTTTACTTTTGTCATATTGCTATTGCATGATCATGTAGTTGACATCGTACTTGTGGAAAAGCCACCTTGCATTATTTTTCATACATGTCACTCTTGATTCATTAGACCATCCCGGTACACTGCCGGAGGCATTCATATAGAGTCATATCTTGTTCTAGTTTCGAGTTGTAATTCATATGTTGTAATCAATGAAAGTGTGATGATCATCCTTATTAGAGCATTGCCCAAAAAGGAAAAAAAGGAAAAAAAGAAGAAAGGCCAAAAAAAGAAAGGCCTAAAAAAAAAAAAGAAAAAATAAATAAATAAAAAGGGCAATGCTACTATCTCCTTTTCCACACTTGTGCTTCAAAGTAGCACCTTGTTCTTCATGTAGTGAGTCTCATATATTGTGCTTCAAAGTAGCACCATGTTTTTTCATATAGTGAGTCTCATAAGTTGTCTTTTTCATACTGGTGGGGATTTTTCATTATAGAACTTGTCTTGTATATTCCTACGATGGGCTTCCTCAAATGCCCTAGGTCTTCGTGAGCAAGCAAGTTGGATGCACATCCACTAGTTTTATTTTGTTGAGCATTCATTTATAGATCTAGTGCATGTTGGAAATATGCCCTAGAGGCAATAATAAAATGGTTATTATTATATTTCTTTGTTCATGATAATTGTCTATTATTCATGCTATAATTGTATTATACGGAAATCGTAATACATGTGTGAATACATAGACCACAACAAGTCCCTAGTGAGCCTCTAGTTGACTAGCTCGTTGATCAACAGATAGTCATGGTTTCCTGATTATGGACATTGGATGTCATTGATAACGGGATCACATCATTAGGAGAATGATGTGATGGACTAGACCCAATCCTAAGCATAGCACAAAGATCGTATAGTTCGTTTCGCTAGAGCTTTTCCAAATGTCAAGTATCATTTCCTTAGACCATGAGATTCTGCAACTCCCGGATACCGTAGGAGTGCTTTGGGTATGCCAAACGTCACAACGTAACTGGGTGACTATGAAGGTACACTACGGGTATCTCTGAAAGTGTCTGTTGGGTTGGCACGAATCGAGACTGGGATTTGTCACTCTGTATGACGGAGAGGTATCTCTGGGCCCACTCGGTAATGCATCATCAAAATGAGCTCAATGTGACCAAGTGTCTGGTCATGGGATCATGCATTACGGTACGAGTAAAGTGACTTGCCGGTAACGAGATTGAACGAGGTATTGGGATACCGACGATCGAGTCTCGGGCAAGTAACGTTCCGATTGACAAAGGGAATTGTATACGGGATTGATTGAATCCTCGACATCGTGGTTCATCCGGTGAGATCATCGAGGAGCATGTGGGAGCCAACATGGGTATCCAGATCCCGCTGTTGGTTATTGATCAGAGAGGCATCTCGGTCATGTCTGCATGTCTCCCGAACCCGTAGGGTCTACACATTTAAGGTTCGGTGACGCTAGGGTTGTAGAGATATGAGTATGCAGTAACCCGAAAGTTGTTCGTTGTCCCGGATGAGATCTCGGACGTCACGAGGAGTTCCGGAATGGTCCGGAGGTGAAGAATTATATATAGAAAGTGCAGTTTCGGCCATCGGGAAAGTTTCGGGGGTCACCGGTATTGTACTGGGACCACCGGAAGGGTCCCGGAGGTCCACCGGGTGGGGCCACCTATCCCGGAGGGCCCCGTGTGCTGAAGTGGGGAGGGGAACCAGCCCCTGGTGGGCTGGTGCACCCCCCTTGGGCCCCCCTGCGCCTTGGGGGGCAAGCCACCCCCTTGGCCGCCGCCCCCCTTGGAGATCTCATCTCCTAGGGCCGGCGCCCCCAGGGGGCCTATATAAAGAGGGGGGAGGGAGGGCAGCCGCACCCCAAGTCTTGGCGCCTCCCTCTCCCCTGCTACACCTCTCCCTCTCGCAGAAGCTCAGCGAAGCTCTGCCGTGATCACTGCTGCATCCACCACCACGCCGTTGTTCTACTGGATCTTCACCAACCTCTCCTTCCCCCTGGCTGGATCAAGAAGGAGGAGAGATCTTCCCAACCGTATGTGTGTTGAACGCGGAGGTGCCGTCCGTTCGGCGCTAGGATCTCCGGTGATTTGGATCACGACGAGTACGACTCCCCCAACCCCGTTCTCTTGAACGCTTCCGCACGCGATCTACAAGGGTATGCAGATGCACTCCCCTCTCTCGTTGCTAGATGACTCCATAGATTGATCTTGGTGAACGTAGGAAATTTTTATTTTGTGCAACGTTCCCCAACAGTGGTATCAGAGCTAGGTCTATGCGTAGTTATTATGCATGAGTAGAACATAAAGCAGTTGTCGGCGTAGATGTTGTTAATTTTCTTGCCACTACTAGTCTTATCTTGCTTCGGCGGCATCGTGGGATGAAGCGGCCCGGACCGACCTTACATGTATGCTTACATGAGACAGGTTCCACCGACTGACATGCACTAGTTGCATAAGATGGCTAGCGGGTGTCTGTCTCTCCCACTTTAGTTGGAGCGGATTCGATAAAAAGGGTCCTTATGAAGGGTAAATAGAAATTGGCACATCACGTTGTGGTTTTACGTAGGTAAGAAACGTTCTTGCTAGAACACCTATTGAAGCCACGTAAAAACTTGCAACAACAATTAGAGGACGTCTAACTTGTTTTTGCAGCAAGTGTTTTGTGATGTGATATGGCCAAAGGATGTGATGAATGATATATGTGATGTATGAGATGATCATGTTCTTGTAATAGGAATCACGACTTGCATGTCGATGAGCATGACAACCGGCAGGAGCCATAGGAGTTGTCTTTATTTTTTGTATGACCTACGTGTCATTGAAGAACGCCATGTAAATTACTTTACTTTAGTGCTAAACGTGTTAGCCATAGAAGTAGAAGTAGTCGTTGGCGTGACAACTTCATGAAGACACGATGATGAAGATCATGATGATGGAGATCATGGTGTCATGCCTGTGACGAAGATGATCATGGTGCCCCGAAGATGGAGATCAAAGGAGCAATATGATATTGGCCATATCATGTCACTATTTGATTGCATGTGATGTTTATCATGTTTTACATCTTATTTGCTTAGAACGATGGTAGCTTAAATAAGATGATCCCTCGAAATAATTTCAAGAAAAGTGTTCCCCCTAATTGTGCACCGTTGCGAAGGTTCGTTGTTTCGAAGCACCACGTGATGATCGGGTGTGATAGATCCTAACGTTCGAATACAACGGGTGTAAGCCAGATTTACACACGCAATACACTTAGGTTGACTTGACGAGCCTAGCATGTATAGACATGGCCTCGGAACACGGAAGACCGAAAGGTCGAGCATGAGTCGTATAGAAGATACGATAAACATGAAGATGTTCACCGATGTTAACTAGTCCGTCTCACGTGATGATCAGACACGGCCTAGTTGGCTCGGATCATGTTTCACTTAGATGACTAGAGGGATGTCTGTGTAAGTGGGAGTTCATTGAATAATTTTATTAGATGAACTTAATTATCATGAACTTAGTCTAAAACCTTTGCAAAATGTCTTGTAGATCAAATGGCCAACGCTCATGTCCACCTCAACTTCAACGCGTTCCTAGAGAAAACCAAGCTGAAAGATGACGGCAGCAACTATACGGACTGGGTCCGGAACCTGAGGATCATCCTCATAGCTGCCAAGAAAGATTATGTCCTAGAAGCGCCGCTAGGTGAAGCACCAATCCCAGAGAACCAAGACGTTATGAACGCTTGGCAGTCTCGTGCTGATGATTACTCCCTCGTTCAGTGCGGCATGCTTTACAGCTTAGAACCGGGGCTCCGAAAGCATTTTGAGCAACACGGAGCATACGAGATGTTCGAAGAGCTGAAAATGGATTTCCAAGCTCATGCCCGGGTCGACAGATATGAAGTCTCCGACAAGTTCTTCAGCCGTAAGATGGAGGAAAATAGTTCTGTTAGTGAGCACATACTCAAGATGTCTGGGTTGCACAACCACTTGACTCAGCTGGGAGTTAATCTCCCGGATGACGCGGTCATTGACAGAATCCTCCAGTCGCTCCCACCAAGCTACAAGAGCTTTGTGATGGACTTCAATATGCAGGGGATGGAAAAGACCATTCCTGAGGTATATTCAAAGCTGAAATCAGCAGAGGTAGAGATCAAAAAGGAACATCAAGTGTTGATGGTGAATAAAACCACTAAGTTCAAGAAGGGCAAGGGTACGAAGAGCTTCAAGAAGGACGGCAAGGGATTTGCCGCGCCCGGTAAGCCAATTGCCGGGAAGAAGTCAAACAATGGACCCAAGCCTGAGACTGAGTGCTTTTATTGCAAGGGAAGTGGTCACTGGAAGCGGAACTGCCCCAAGTACTTAGCGGACAAGAAGGCCAGCAAAACAAAAGGTATATGTGATATACATGTAATTGATGTGTACCTTACCAGTGCTCGTAGTGGCTCCTGGGTATTTGATACCGCTGCGGTTGCTCATATTTGTAACTCAAAGCAGGAGCTGCGGAATAAGCAAAGACTGGCGAAGGACGAGGTGACGATGCGCATCGGGAATGGTTCCAAGGTCGATGTGATCGCCGTCGGCACGCTACCTCTACATTTACCTACGGGATTAGTTTTAAACCTCAATAATTGTTATTTAGTACCAGCTTTGAGCATGAACATTGTATCAGGATCTCGTTTAATTCGAGATGGCTACTCATTTAAATTCGAGAATAATGGTTGTTCTATTTATATGAGTGATATGTTTTATGGTCATGCCCCGCTGGTGAATGGTTTATTCTTAATGAATCTCGAGCGCAATGTTACACATATTCATAGTGTGAATACCAAAAGATGTAAAGTTGATAACGATAGTCCCACATACTTGTGGCACTGCCACCTTGGTCACATTGGTGTCAAGCGCATGAATAAGCTCCATGCTGATGGACTTTTAGAGTCTCCAGATTATGAATCGTTTGACACATGTGAACCATGCCTCATGGGCAAAATGACCAAGACCCCATTCTCCGGAACGATGGAGCGAGCAACCAACTTATTGGAAATCATACATACTGATGTGTGCGGTCCAATGAGCGTTGAGGCTCGCGGAGGATATCATTATGTTCTCACTCTCACTGATGACTTGAGTAGATATGGGTATGTCTACTTAATGAAACACAAGTCTGAGACCTTTGAAAAGTTCAAGGAATTTAAGAATGAGGTAGAGAATCAACGTGACCGAAAGCTGAAGTTCTTACGATCAGATCGTGGGGGTGAATATTTAAGTCACGAATTTGGTACGCACTCAAGGAAATGTGGAATCGTTTCACAACTCATGCCGCCTGGAACATCTCAGTGAAATGGTGTGTCCGAACATCGTAATCACACTCTATTGGATATGAAGCGATCTATGATGTCACTTACCGATTTACCGCTATCATTTTGGGGATACGCTCTAGAGACAGCTACATTCACTTTAAATAGGGCACCGTCTAAATCCGTTGAGATGACACCGTATGAATTATGGTTTGGGAAGAAACCTAAGCTGTCGTTTCTAAAAGTTTGGGGATGCGATGCTTATGTCAAGAAACTTCAACCTGAGAAGCTCGAACCCAAGTCGGAAAAATGCGTCTTCATAGGATACCCTAAGGAAACCATTGGGTATACCTTCTACTTAAGATCCGAGGGCAAGATTTTTGTTGCCAAGAACGGGTCCTTTCTGGAGAAAGAGTTTCTCTTGAAAGAATTAAGTGGGAGGAAAGTGGAGCTTGACGAAGTACTGCCTCTTGAAACGGTAAGTAGCGCAACTTAGGAAGATGTTCCTGTGGTGCCTGCACCGACAAGAGAGGAGGTTAATGATGATGATCAAGATACTTCGGATCAAGCTCCTATTGAACTTCGAAGGTCCACAAGGACACGTTCCGCACCAGAGTGGTACGGCAACCCTGTCTTGGAAATCATGTTGTTAGACAACGGTGAACCTTCGAACTATGAAGAAGCGATGGCGGGCCCAGATTCCAACAAATGGCTTGAAGCCATGCAATCCGAGATAGGATCCATGTATGAAAACAAAGTGTGGACTTTGACAGACTTGCCCGATGATCGGCGAGCGATAGAAAACAAATGGATCTTTAAGAAGAAGACGGACGCAGATGGTAATGTTACCATATATAAAGCTCGACTTGTCGCTAAGGGTTATCGACAAGTTCAAGGGATTGACTACGATGAGACATTCTCTCCCGTAGCAAAGCTGAAGTCCGTCCGAATCATGTTAGCAATTGCCGCATACTATGATTATGAGATATGGCAAATGGACGTCAAAACAGCATTCCTTAACGGTCACCTTAAGGAAGAACTGTATATGATGCAGCCGGAAGGTTTTGTCGACCCTAAGAATGCTAACAAGGTATGCAAGCTCCAGCGCTCCATCTATGGGCTGGTGCAAGCATCTCGGAGTTGGAACATTTGCTTTAATGAGATGATCAAAGCGTTTGGGTTTATGCAGACTTATGGAGAAGCCTGCATTTACAAGAAAGTGAGTGGGAGCTCTGTATCATTTCTCATATTATATGTGGATGACATACTTTTGATGGGAAATGATATAGAACTTTTGGACAACATTAAGGCCTACTTGAATAAGTGTTTTTCAATGAAGGACCTTGGAGAAGCTGCTTACATATTAGGCATCAAAATCTATAGAGATAGATCAAGACGCCTCATAGGTCTTTCACAAAGCACATACCTTGATAAGATATTGAAGAAGTTCAATATGGATCAGTCCAAGAAGGGGTTCTTGCCTGTGTTGCAAGGTGTGAACTTGAGCTCGGCTCAATGCCCGACCATGGCAGAAGATAGAGAAAAGATGAGTGTCGTCCCCTATGCCTCGGCCATAGGGTCTATCATGTATGCCATGACCTGTACCAGACCTGATATAAACCTTGCCGTAAGTTTGGTAGGAAGGTACCAAAGTAATCCCGGCATGGAACACTGGACAGCGGTCAAGAACATCCTTAAGTACTTGAAAAGGACTAAGGATATGTTTCTCGTATATGGAGGTGACGAAGAGCTTGTCGTAAAGGGTTACATCGACGCTAGCTTCGACACAGATATGGATGACTCTAAGTCACAAACCGGATACGTGTATATTTTGAATGGTGGGGCAGTAAGCTGGTGCAATTGCAAGCAGAGCATCGTGGCGGGATCTACATGTGAAGTAGAGTACATGGCTGCCTCGGAGGCAGCGCATGAAGCTATCTGGGTGAAGGAGTTCATCACCGACCTAGGAGTCATACCCAATGCATCGGGGCCGATCACACTCTTCTGTGACAACACTGGAGCTATTGCACTTGCCAAGGAGCCCATCTTTCACAAGAAGACCAGGCACATCAAGCGTCGCTTCAACTCCATTCGTGAAAATGTTCAAGATGGAGACATAGATATTTGTAAAGTACATATGGATCTGAATGTAGCAGATCCGTTGACTAAACCTCTCCCTAGAGCAAAACATGATCAAAACCAGAACGCAATGGGTGTTCGATACATCACAATGTAACTAGATTATTGACTCTAGTGCAAGTGGGAGACTGTTGGAAATATGCCCTAGAGGCAATAATAAAATGGTTATTATTATATTTCTTTGTTCATGATAATTGTCTATTATTCATGCTATAATTGTATTATCCGGAAATCGTAATACATGTGTGAATACATAGACCACGACAAGTCCCTAGTGAGCCTCTAGTTGACTAGCTCGTTGATCAACAGATAGTCATGGTTTCCTGACTATGGACATTGGATGTCATTGATAACGGGATCACATCATTAGGAGAATGATGTGATGGACAAGACCCAATCCTAAGCATAGCACAAAGATCGTATAGTTCGTTTCGCTAGAGCTTTTCCAAATGTCAAGTATCATTTCCTTAGACCATGAGATTGTGCAACTCCCAGATACCGTAGGAGTGCTTTGGGTGTGCCAAACGTCACAAGTAACTGGGTGACTATAAACTTGCACTACGGGTATCTCCGAAAGTGTCTGTTGGGTTGGCACGAATCGAGACTGGGATTTGTCACTCCGTATGACGGAGAGGTATCTCTGGGCCCACTCGGTAATGCATCATCAAAATCAGCTCAATGTGACCAAGTGTCTGGTCACGGGATCATGCATTACGGTACGAGTAAAGTGACTTGCCGGTAACAAGATTGAACAAGGTATTGGGATACGACGATCGAGTCTCGGGCAAGTAACGTACCGATTGACAAAGGGAATTGTATACGGGATTGATTGAATCCTCGACATCGTGGTTCATCCGATGAGATCATCGAGGAGCATGTGGGAGCCAACATGGGTATCCAGATCCCGCTGTTGGTTATTGACCGGAGAGGCGTCTTGGTCATGTCTGCATGTCTCCCAAACCCGTAGGGTCTACACACTTAAGGTTCGGTGATGCTAGGGTTGTAGAGATATGAGTATGCAGTAACACGAAAGTTGTTCGGAGTCCCGGATGAGATCCCGGACGTCACGAGGAGTTCCAGAATGGTCCGGAAGTGAAGAATTATACTCCCACCATTCCTTTATATAAGGTGTATTTGTTTTTTGACAAAATTCCAGAATGTAAGGTGCATTTCTTCTAATTCCTCATAATTCCCTTGTTAGCCTTCCAAAAAGAGGAAAGTATCTCTCTTCTAATTGTCTGTATCTCTCCTTGTAGCAAAAGAAGGAAACTATCTCTATGTTGATTGCATTTATATCTTACTTTCCTATACTAACTGATTTAGTTCCCACTAACGAATAAATTTGCCAAGGGTAATTTCGCCCTAACACGTCCATAATTATGTGCCTTGGTCACCGTGCCGAAAATAATACACCTTGGATAAAGGAACGGAGGGAGTATATAGGAAGTGCAATTTCGGCCATCGGGAAAGTTTCGGGGGTCACCGGTATTGTACCGGGACCACCGGAAGGGTCCCGGAGGTCCACCGGGTGGGGCCACCTGTCCCGGAGGGCCCCGTGGGATGAAGTGGGGAGGGGAACCAGCCCCTGGTGGGCTGGTGTGCTCCCCTTGGCCCCCCTGTGTCTAAGGTTGGAAACCCTAGGGTGGGGGCGCCTCCACTTGCCTTGGGGGGCAAGCCACCCCCTTGGCCGCCGCCCCTCCTTGGAGATCTCATCTCCTAGGGCCGGCGCCCCCCCAGGGGGCCTATATAAAGAGGGGGGGAGGGAGGGCAGCCGCACCCCAAGTCTTGGCGCCTCCCTCTCCCCTGCTACACCTCTCCCTCTCGCAGAAGCTCGGCGAAGCTCTGTCGTGATCACTGCTGCATCCACCACAACGCCGTCGTGCTGCTGGATCTTCACCAACCTCTCCTTCCCCCTTGCTGGATCAAGAAGGAGGATACGTCTTCCCAACCGTACGTGTGTTGAACGCGGAGGTGCCGTCCGTTCGGCGCTAGGATCTCCGATGATTTGGATCACGACGAGTACGACTCCCTCAACCCCGTTCTCTTGAACGCTTCCGCACGCAATCTACAAGGGCATGTAGATGCACTCCCCTCTCTCGTTGCTAGATGACTCCATAGATTGATCTTGGTGAACGTAGGAATTTTTTTTATTTTATGCAACGTTCCCCAACAGTGCATCCGTTGCATGGCAATCCCTACTCTTCATGTTGACACCAATTGATGGGCATCTCCATAGCCCGTTGATTATCCTCTTGAATGTGAGACTTTCTCTTTTTTTTGTCTTCTCCACACAATCCCCATCATCATATTCTATTCCACACATAGTGCTATACCCATGGCTCACGCTCATGTATTGCGTGAAGGTTGAAAAAGTTTGAGATTATTTAAGTATGAAACAATTGCTTGGCTTGTCATCGGGGGTATAGAAGTTGGGAACGTCTTTTTGTGACGAAAATGAAGCATAACCTAACTATATGATTTTGTAGGGATGAACTTTCTTTTGCCATGTTATTTTGAGAAGACATGATTACTTTGATTAGTATGCTTGAAGTGTTGCTATTTCTTTTATCAATATGAACTTTTATTTTGAATCATTTGGATCTGAACATTCATGCCACAATAGAGAAAATTGCATTACGAATTATGCTAGGTAGCATTCCACATCAAAAATTCTCTTTTTTATCATTTACCTACTCGAGGACGAGCAGGAATTAAGCTTGGGGATGCTTGATACGTCTCCAACGTATCTATAATTTTTGATTGTTCCATGCTATTATATTACCCCTTTTGGATGTTTATGAGCTTTATTTTACACATTTATATCATTTTTGGGACTAACCTACTAACCGGAGGCCCAGCCCGTATTGCTGTTTTTTTTTTGCCTATTTCAGTATTTCGAAGAAAAGGAATATCAAACGGAGTCCAAACAGAATGAAACCTTTGGGAGCGTGATTTTTGGAACGAACGTGATCCAGAGGACTTGGAGTGCAAGACAAGAAGCTGCCGAGGCTCCCACGAGATAGGAGGGCGCCCCCCCCCCTATAGGGCACGCCCCCCTGTCTCGTGGGCCCCTCAGGCGTCCACCGACGTACTTATTCCTCCTATATAAGCCTACGTACCCTGAAAACATCCAGGGAGCAGACGAAACACAATTTCCACCACCGTAACCTTCTGTATCCGCGAGATCTCATCTTGGAGCCTTCGCCGGCACTCTGCCGGAGGGGGAATCGACCATGGAGGGCTTCTACATCAACATCCTTGACCCTCCGATGAGTTGTGAGTAGTTTACCACAGACCTACGGGTCCATAGTTATTAGCTAGATGGCTTCTTCTCTCTTTTTGGATCTCAATACAATGTTCTCCCCCTCTCTTGTGGAGATCTATTCGATGTAAACTCTTTTTGCGGTGTGTTTGTCGAGATCCGATGAATTGTGGGTTTATGATCAAGTTTATCTATGAATAATATTTGAATCTTTTCTGAATTCTTTTATGTATGATTGTGTTATCTTTGCAAGTCTCTTCGAATTATCATTTTGGTTTGGCCTACTAGATTGATCTTTCTTGCCATGGGAGAAGTGCTTAGCTTTGGATTCAATCTTGCGGTGTCCTTACCTAGTGACAGAAAGGGTTGCAAGGCACGTATTGTATTGTTGCCATCGAGGATAACAAGATGGGGTTTATATCATATTGCTTGAGTTTATCCCTTTACATCATGTCATCTTGCTTAATGCGTTACTCTGTTCTTATGAACTTAATACTCTAGATGCAGGCAGGAGTCGGTCGATGTGTGGAGTAATAGTAGTAGATGCAGGCAGGACTCGGTTGATGTGTGGAGTAATAGTAGTAGATGCAGGCAGGAGTCGGTCTACTTGTTGCGGACGTGATGCCTATATACATGATCATGCCTAGATAATCTCATAATTATTCGCTTTTCTATCAATTGCTCGACAGTAATTTGTTCACCCACCGTAATACTTATGCTATCTTGAGAGAAGCCACTAGTGAAACCTATGGCCCCCGGGTCTATCTCTTATCATATTTGCTTCCAATCTTCTTTTATTTGCATCTTTACTTTTTGCATCTATATTATAAAATACCAAAAATATGTTTATCTTATCTTACTATCTTTATTAGATCTCACTTTCGGAAGTGGCCGTGAAGGGATTGACAACCCTTTATTGCGTTGGTTGCGAGTTCTCAGTTTGTTTGTGTAGGTGCGTGGGACTTTTGAGCCTCCTACTGGATTGATACCTTGGTTCTCAAAAACTGGGGGAAATACTTACGCTACTCTGCTGCATCACCCTCTCCTCTTCGAGGAAAACCAACGCAAGCTCAAGACGTAGCAGCGGGTTACAATATCTCGCAAAAGAACGAATGAGGAAGGATTTTTTAAGTATGGAAGATTGATATGAACAAGTTCAAATCAACATGGGGACTAATGTTGGGGATATAGCTATTGAGTGTAACATGCCCAAGAGGGGCCGGGTTATACTCATGGCGGTTCATAAAAGACAAAGCCCATGACTAACCTAGTGCGATGGCTCCATGACTAAGTCCTCACACTAGGACATATGTCGTGACTATTCCACGACAAAATGTGTCGTTAGTAGATGTGGGCATCAAATAGTTATCTGTTTTTGCTAAGTTTGTCTATGTGCATTCCGTGAGAGCAAGTGCAAAGATGTTAGTTGACTCATAGTACTAGGTAGTGTGAAACAACAACTTTCTTGATAAAGAAACTTTCATCTAAATTGGTGTCACCATTGCGTCTGTAGTCCAACGGTTAGGATAATTGCCTTCCAAGCAATAGACCCGGGTTCGACTCCCGGCAGACGCAATTTTTTCCTAAGGTGCTGCCGCTTACTTGTTCCATGAAATTGACTTTTTATTATACATGGTAACTTTTTCAATGATATTGACTTTTTATTATACATGGAAAAATTTTTAGAGGACGCTCTGATTTTATAATCTATCTATCTATACCAATATAATATAACCAATATAAAAAGACCCAGTGGGGCAAATCCAATAGATCTCGGTCATCCATTAGCGTTAATCCGACAGTCCTTATTGTCCTAATGGTGAGCAACTAAACACGTTTAGCGCTACACACATTTATTGCTAATCAATCCTTTCTCTCCCTGACCCCCTTCCTTACGTACCCTTTCACACGAAAGGAAACTGCCATAGCGATCCGTCGTGCGATCCGCTTCTTTATGTACCCTTTCACACGAAAGGAAACTGCCACATCGAACTATCGTGCGATCCGCTTCCTTACATACCCTTTCACACGAAAGGAAACTGCCATAGGGAACCGCCCCAAGGCGCTGCCCCATCACCTCGCTTCAGCGACGCACAAGGCCCCCAACGCCTCGACCCGCAACAGCTTCAAGGACGCCGCCCCTCACATCTCCGTGCTGCCTCTATCCATTGCCTTTCCTGGCCTCGGCCGTAGCGACGCCGCCGCAACTTCAAGGATGCCGGCTGTCGGGGACGCCGCCTAGACCACCTGGCCGACCATTGAGTCTGTAGTCCAACGGTTAGGATAATTGCCTTCCAAGCAATAGACCCGGGTTCGACTCCCGGCAGACGCAATTTTTTCCTAAGGTGCTGCCGCTTACTTGTTCCATGAAATTGACTTTTTATTATACATGGTAACTTTTTCAATGATATTGACTTTTTATTATACATGGAAAAATTTTTAGAGGACGCTCTGATTTTATAATCTATCTATCTATACCAATATAATATAACCAATATAAAAAGACCCAGTGGGGCAAATCCAATAGATCTCGGTCATCCATTAGCGTTAATCCGACAGTCCTTATTGTCCTAATGGTGAGCAACTAAACACGTTTAGCGCTACACACATTTATTGCTAATCAATCCTTTCTCTCCCTGACCCCCTTCCTTACGTACCCTTTCACACGAAAGGAAACTGCCATAGCGATCCGTCGTGCGATCCGCTTCTTTATGTACCCTTTCACACGAAAGGAAACTGCCACATCGAACTATCGTGCGATCCGCTTCCTTACATACCCTTTCACACGAAAGGAAACTGCCATAGGGAACCGCCCCAAGGCGCTGCCCCATCACCTCGCTTCAGCGACGCACAAGGCCCCCAACGCCTCGACCCGCAACAGCTTCAAGGACGCCGCCCCTCACATCTCCGTGCTGCCTCTATCCATTGCCTTTCCTGGCCTCGGCCGTAGCGACGCCGCCGCAACTTCAAGGATGCCGGCTGTCGGGGACGCCGCCTAGACCACCTGGCCGACCAGCGGGGGCGCGTCGGAGGCGCCGCCTGGACAGCCCATCACCGTCGGACCTGTCAGGGATGCCGCACGGCCATCCGTTGGTGTCGGGCTGTCAGTTGGTGTCAGGTTGTCGGACCATCATGGACACTACCTGGACCGCCTGCCCGTCCCTCTCCGTCGAGCCTAGGTCATCAGTGCCGCCATTAGGGACGCCGCCGTCAAACACGCAGCCGCCAGGCCAGAGGTCTTTCATCTCTACTTTCTTCATTTCTTCCGGAGAAGATTAATTCATGTTTCACTGAACAGAAAAGCAGTCTGTATGCACTAAAAACTGAACCCAAATCAGGCTTAGTAAAACTGAACCAAAAGCAGCCTTATGTGCACACATTCAACAGTTATTAAGCTTCATTACCAAAAGCAACTTCAAGGATGCCGGCTGTCGGGGACGCCGCCTAGACCACCTGGCCGACCAGCGGGGGCGCGTCGGAGGCGCCGCCTGGACAGCCCATCACCGTCGGACCTGTCAGGGATGCCGCACGGCCATCCGTTGGTGTCGGGCTGTCAGTTGGTGTCGGGCTGTCGGACCATCATGGACACTACCTGGACAGCCTGCCCGTCCCTCTCCGTCGGGCCTAGGTCATCAGTGCCGCCATCAGGGGACGCCGCCGTCAAACACGCAGCCGCCGGGCCAGAGGTCTTTCATCTCTACTTTCTTCATTTCTTCCGGAGAAGATTAATTCATGTTTCACTGAACAGAAAAGCAGTCTGTATGCACTAAAAACTGAACCCAAATCAGTCTTAGTAAAACTGAACCAAAAGCAGCCTTATGTGCACACATTCAACAGTTATTAAGCTTCATACCAAAAGCAGCCTTATGTGCACATTGTCCGTGTGTTACAATTTTCTTTGATTTTACATCATTGGTTGATGTACATCCGTCCTATGGTACATCCAACCGACCATTAGAGCATCTACAGAGACATCCGGACGGACGGCTCAGTCACTGACTGGTCATGAAAATTCATCTTAGACGGGCGCCTCAAATGCCTGGACTGACCGGCATCCCTTATATCCAGCCCAAATATGGGGGCGCCCGGACGCGGCCACCACGTTGGAGTTGAAAGACCTACGCCACCTCAAATTGCACCAAATCCATCCCCTCGACCTACCGGATCCATTTGCTCTCTCCTCTCTTCTTCCTCCTTCCTACCGACCGTCTCACAGCTCCATCGACACGCACGCTCCATCGCCTTTCCAAGCCTCTGTGCCGCCAGCACCGGCACCGCACTCCTCTCTCCCGTCCTCCCCGCCGGGGACGTCGTCTCCAGCCCGGATGCGACCCCGGTATGTTCGGCAACTCCCGGGCTCCCCCTTGCACTCTATGTGTTTGACACATAGTCCAACGTGGTTTTTTGTAGGAAAAACAATGAATTCTGATGGTTCATTGGACGAGGAGTATGGACCGACATAGCTTGATCAAATGATACAAGATGAATTTTTCGATTCCTCGGATTCGGCGAAGAAGTGGACATGACCATGCTCATGAGCATGCAAGAGGAAATGGACCGACAAGTAGAGCATATTCTTAACTTCAAGGGCTCAATCAAAGGGACAAGAGTGATCAATCGGGATAGGGTCTCCGGAGTACGACTACTATGCCAGGGCTACTTTACTCCGAAGTCCGAACCCAACTTTCCCAGATGATCTATGTTTTCATCACCGTTTTCGCATGCGGAAACCATTATTTTTGCGCATTGTGGAGGGAGTGGAGGCACACGATGACTACTTCAAGCTCATAAGGGATTGTTGCAACAAACTTTCTTTCTCTGCTAAGAAGAAGCACGACTGCTCTGAGGATGCTTGCAGTTGGTACTGCCACAGATGCCGTTGGTGAGATAGTCAGGATGGGGGAGAGCACATGCCTGGAGAGTGAAGACTACTGTCGAGTTCGCCCGCGCCATGGTGTGGTGTTTGGAGCAGAGTATCTAAGAGAACCAAATGCGAAGGACACAGAGATATTGTTGGCTTAGAGAGGCCGGAGGGTTTACAGGGAAGCTCAGATCAGTTGATTGCATGCGTTGGCAATGGAAGAACTGCCCGAAGGTTTGCGGGGAATGTATCTAGGGCACAACAAAGAGGTCACCATCACATTAGAAAGCAGTTGCATCACATGACTTATGAATTTGGCATGCTTTCTTTGGAATGCCGGGTTCTCACACGACATCAACGTGCTTCAACGATCTCCGATGTTCGTGAGGCTTTACAATGTGGAATCACCGTTGTGCAACTACACCATCAACGGCCATGACTACAACATGGGATATTATCTTGCCGATAATATCTATCCTCAGTGGGTGGCGTTTGTGAAGACAATTATTTCCGAACAACATGGCAAGAAAAAAGCCACTTTGCAACAATGCAAGAAGCAGGTAGGAAGGATGTGGAGAGGGCATTCGGAGTGCTTCAAGCTTGTCAAGCAATTGTTAGTGGTGCTGCAATGATGTCGGAATCAAAAACTTTGTGGCAACTCATAACATGCTGTGTTTTGTGTTAGCTTCAGGCTGTGTGTATCCTGAATGTCTTTCGACATCTTGCTGCATAGACTGGGTGTAATTGATATCTTTGCGATATTAATATATTCTCCTTCAAAAATGATTTTAGAGACAATATGCATCCAGACGAAGAGTAGTTTAAAATAAAGTGCATTGGGACTACGCTCCTGGAAATCATTAAGGATCCAAGATGCCATGTATATGTAGTGTTTGTCTCGCTGAATAATATGAGCAAAAATCTCGAGATTAAAGAACTATATCTCATGCGCTTGCAAATCTTTGCATTCCCATTTAAAATATATCCCGGCCTCTTGCTATTTATAAACTTGTAGTCCTTGTCTCACACATTTGGAGTCCAACTATTTCTTTCTTTCTTCCTACTAGGGCTCCAACTATTTCTTACCGGAACCTTTCACGTGAAACTGAGTTAGTAAGTACAAGAGATTTGGCAATATGAGAGGGAGCAGCCTGGTGCAGGGGACGATGATATTCTTCATTGGATGCCTTGTCGTGTGTGCACAGTGTAAGTACTACTGTATGCATCATCGCCGTCATTAGCATCTCGTGTTAATTTCTTGCAATTAATTTTTCAGAACATACATAACATATACGTCTGAGGTACTGCATATTAATGTTAAATATAACATGTAGGTGGTCTCGATAATAAGCATATAGTGGTCAACCAAGATGGTCATGTGGCGAACACAAGTACCAACGCTACCATCGTCAACTCGACGTCTGTAGGCGAGAGCAAGATAACCTTGCAATTTTGCATTCGCCGTTACTTTTGTCATTTCTCAGATGGGCTCCGTTTTACGTGCTACTGCTGCCAGAATAATGGTGCCAAGTGTTTCAAGAGGCGGAGTGACTGCCTGGACAACTGCCCTACCTGCAACCCTGAATGCCCACCTTCATCGGAGCCTCAGGGATAGAGTTCCATATGGTCGAAAATTTGTTCGTCCGTAATAAAAGGCACCTTATTGGTTTGCGCAATTGGGTTCCATCCAACCGAATATTAGAGGGTATCCCGCATGTTTCTGCGGAGATTCAGCAAGGCAGAATTTGATGAAAGGAATCCCCAGTAATTTGTTGTCTTGCATATTTATAAAGATCAAATCCTTTGGCCGTAGTGCTTTGGCATGATTTATGGCGATTCCCAATCAATGGTGCCACGTGCTGTTAATTTCTTCCCTCGCGTCCTCATGACAGCCGCAATCCCGCCCTTTGATAATGGTGATTCCACGTCAATTGTGTCATGTGTGATTAGTTACATCATTATAATCTAATCATCCGAAGCAGCAAAAAAAACACATGTTTCTATGTTGGAAATAAAATACAAGATGGAAGCAATCTCGTTGGCACCGGAAGCAAAGTATGCGGGCGAGAATTTTTTTTTTTCCGATGAAAGCAATATACTGATGCTTTTCAGACAATATGTAATGTTATACGAACACATAGAGTACTATAAGCAAACATTATAATCAATCGAAGCTAATTCTCCTGTCAACAGAAACATAACTTTATGGTGTTGAACGAATTTCCCTCAAATTGAACTAAATTTTAATTTCCTCTGAAGCAAGATTGAATAACAATGGAAACATTTTTTTAGTAAGGAAGCAAACCATTACACCAGATTTCCATCAAATGTTTCCTGTATTATGAAGAGTATGTTCCCATTATTACACCAGAAAATGATGCTTCCATGCATCTAGAAGAGTGCATCTTTAAGATATCATAATTAATTGACGGATTTAATTGTGAGAAATAATTGTACATACCAAATTATTTCCGCAAGAAATGGGATTTGACATCATTCCCCGAATGATGCTTCCATGCATCACCAAGAATGCCCTTATGGCATAAAATCCATGGTGCCATCCGTAAAGAAACATATGTAAAAAAATCGCAATTAACTCCTGGATTTAATTGTAAGAAATACTCATACTTTCCGAAGTTATTAAGCTTTTTAAGGAAAATTCGGGAGTTGCCGATTACGAAGCAGCTAACCTTATGGAAATTGTTACCAGGGAAGGATCGCAATTTCTTGTGGTTCTCGATTAGGAGGCACCTAACTTAACGGCAGCAGTTATACAAGGAAGCAAATAATTGACGAAATAACTGCTAGACGGCAACCGGCTGATCTTAGGAAAAAGATCAGCCGCCTAGCTAGCCGTTGATCTGCACGAATACAATCTCTTTTGAGCCACTTGATTTCTTTTTTTTTTGCGAATGAGCCACTTGATTTCTTAATGACCACGCCACCCAACCTGGCCCATGTACGTTTCCACGCGACCACGCTCCACGTAGGCGCTGCCTCCAGGCCATCACTTGCATCCCAGCTTACCCATAAAAAAAAGGAGCCTGCCCCATGTACGTCTCCACACACGCTGCAGCCAGCCACGAACGCAGCGTCCCCTCGTTGCCTGCGTATTTGCTTGAAGCAGCGGTGATACTCCGGCTCCGGCCATGCATATCAAAGGCCCGACGAAGTCTGGTGACGCTCCATGCCTCAATGCCTCCATCACAACACCAGTGATATTCCACGGCGATGCTCCAACGGCTCGGGGATGTTCCATTGCAACGGCAGCGATGCTTCGGCAATGCAACGGTGGCCCGGCGATACTCCATCATCATAGCACCTATGATGCTCCATTTGCATGGTCGACAATGCTTCAACAACCTGTCTATGCTCCATTACATCACCGACGATGCTCCCACGGCCTGGCGATACTTTGTTCCATCGCCGACGATGCTCCATTGTAGCACCGGTGATGCTCTGAAGGACTGACTATATTCTCGTGGCCCGACGAATGCTCCATCACAGCACCAGTGATGCTCCGACGCCCGACGATGCTTCAAGTCCCCGTCCACCTCAGCCACTGCTTGGCGTCATAGTAAATCAATTTAGGTAGTCAAACCAAACGGAAAGATCGTAGAAAAATACAAAGCTATAAAGAGGTGCTTCGTAATGGGTTCAATCTTGCGGTGCTCTATATCCCAGTTACAGAAAGGGACAAGATACATATTTCTATTGTTTGACATTAAGGATGCGATGGGGTTTATTCATACTGATTGAGTTTACTTTGTCTACATCATGTCATCTTGCTTAAGGCATTACTTTGTTTTTTATAAACTTAATACCATAGATACGTTGGATAGCTGTCGATTGGTGAAATAATAGTAGTAGATGCAGATAGGAGTCGGTCTACTTGTCTCGGGTGTGATGCATATATACATGATCATTACCGTGAATATGTCATAACTATGCGTTTTTTTATTAATTACCTAACAATAATTTATTTACCCACCATATGCTACGTGTTCGAGGGATCTAGTGATAACTATGGCCCCTGTGTCTACTTCAATCATATTATAAAATTCAAAAATACATTGTTGCAATTTTATTTTATTTATTTTATTTTGCAATTTATCTATCTACATATACAATATTTGATCCTTGCGAGTAATGAGTTCAAGGGATTGACAACCCTCTTGCCTGTGTTGGGTACAAGTATTTGATTTGGTGTGTGCAGGTGTTGTTCACGAGGTTTTGTGTGATTCTCTTATTGGTTCGATAAACCTTGGTTCTCACTGAGAGAAATACTTATCTCTACTATACTGCATCTCCCCTCCTCTTCGAAGAAAATCCCAGCGCAGCTCACAAGTACCACTAGCTTGTAATTTTGTTGCTTCAAATGTTCATCTTGTAATCCAGTTAGCTAACTATCCAGCTCATCTTTGTGCCAAGCACGCTTGCACATTGACTGCGCTAGAAAGATGGTTGGACAAAACTCGTATCTTCCTAGTCAACAGCCTGTTGGCTGTGAATGCTCTTAGATGAATAAAGCTCGTAATATTACTCAAATAAGATGATTATGTCTGTTGATCGTCGTCGGGGCGACACAAACCAGCAAGATGACGTGTGTACATCATGTTTATTGCGGCGGTGCCGTGCTCATCGGAGCATCGTATCCTCACAGTGTACTCAACAAATTCATGTACGTGCAAGAACGATCCGCATTGGCGGGTGACGTCAAGTCTGCCGTGATTTGACGAACAAAATCCACAGTAGGTAAAAAGTAATCCGAAAAACTACGGGATCGCAAAAAACAAAATCACAATGACATGGGGAATCCAATTTTGTGAAAAAAAGAATCCACAACTTCGCGAGATCGAGGAAAGCCTGCTCGATGCAGGCTTGATGCAGAGTTGGTGGAGCAAAACGCGCTGATAACATGTTTTGCACCCTCTACCAGCGAGTCCGATCCAAGGGTTGCGGAGCGGATGCGTCGTAGCCATGGGCGATCACACGCAGGTACAGAAAGTAGAATTGACACGGAGAAGTAGGGATAATGTTTTCTTTATTATTAATTGATTAACCATCTGTACAAAAGAGTGCCCTCCTTTATATATCTCAAAGTAGGGATAGAGCTTTCTTTATTATTCATCAATCAATCATCTCTATAAAAGAGTGTGGTTCTCTATATATCTCCACTACTTTTAAACAACCGAGTTGTGGCAGAAACATTAAATATCAGCCGTTCGTTATTTTAGATCCCATGGCTTACATTGCTCTAATGACGTCGTACCAATTAAATCCCCGTAATTAGCAATCAAAGCATCGTAATTTTTTTGCGCGTAAAATCTTTGTATTACTCAAATCTCAATGTCCTTATAACCAGGCTCGGCTAGCTCTAAAGAAACTGAAAGGCCTGACCAAACCCAGGTCATTGTTCTGCCCTCTATTCTAGCAAACTTTGCTATGCTATCGCTAACCTTATTTTGCGTACGATTTACGTGAGTAATACAAGAATCACAAAGAGATAGCAGGTGTCTAACTTCTTTTACTAAAGAAGAGTAGATCAATCTATCAATATCCTTTGCTTGAAATAGCTTAACTACAACAATGGAGTCTATCTCAATAAATGATCGGCAAGTCGCTTCTATGAATTGCAAAAGATAGGTCTTCAATGCAAGCACACAACTCAGCCTCAAGAATTTCTCGGCATGAAAAAAGCTCCCTGCAAGTTGAGTAGATGACATTACCTCTATCATCTTGCAGCACCATCCAGCACCAGCCGTACCATTTTCCACAAAGGACCCATCAGTATTGAGTTTCACCCAACCTGCCATAGGAGTGCTCTCAACTGTTCAAACATGCGAGTTTTTAAGTGGCCTGTCATATGTAACTAAGGACTTCCCTTTGCTCGCATCAGAAGATAGATCAATTTTAAGTCCAACCAAGGAATCAAGGTAACTCACCAAATACCTCCTGGACGCTTCCATTGGGGAGCGCTAGTTTATGGTGTATCACTTCGTTACGGATGTGCCAAATTCTCCACAAAGTCATAAGAAGCATGCACCTCTCAGTTTCTGGCAATGGGTCAAGGACATGAAGCAGCCATTCCTTACCTGTATTTCTAATAGCAGCCAAGTCAGGTAAAGTCCAAACCTCCGACACTGTTGACCATAATTCTCAAGCAAAAGTGCAGCGGCGGAGGGGATGGAAGTTATCTTCCGGCTCAACAGCACAAATTGGACAAAGGTCATTAACCTCTAGACTCCTACCATGCTTCTTCTGCCATGTCGGCAAAGCATTAGTAGCGACTTTCCAGGCAAAGTTTCGAACTATAGGAGGAATGTCACAAGACCAAATAAGGTTCCGGCAAGAACGGCGACCATCCGGACTGGAACTAGCTGATCCTGCTGCATTCATTCTGTGAGCACATCGAAAGCAAATTGATATGCACTCTTCGCAGTAAAAATACCATATTTGCCCCGATCCCAAGCAAGTGTATCATCTTCCAACCGGGGCGAACCTCGAATTTTAATAATTTCCAACACATCAGGCGGCAAGAAATACTCCTGTAGCAACCCTATATTCCAAGAACAATTAGCATTCAACAGTTCGAACACAAAACGTGTACGGTATCTGCCCTGAAGCGTGATAGGTTTGAATGAGAAAGGACGGGGTATCCAATTATCATGCCAGACTCGGAGGCTCCTGCCGTTCCCAACTCTCCAAACCAAACCCCTTTTCAAAAGCTCCAGCCCATAAGGAATAGCCTGCCAAGATGATGAGGCATTCCCAGAAAAAACAATGTCCTCTAGTTTCCCTTCTGGATAGTACCTGGCCTTCAGAACTTGTGCACATAAGCTCCGTGTCTAATAATTAACCACCAAGCCTGACTGAGCTAATAGCACTTTATTGAACGGACGGAAATCCAGGAATCCAGCACCGCCTTTATTCTTTGGATGTAACATTCATCCCAAACACACCAATGAACCTTCCGTTTACCATTTGAGGATCCCCAATAGAAGCCCCTCACCATCCTAGTGAGGTCGTCACATACAGAAAAGGGTAGTTTAAACACGCCCATAATGTAAGTGGGTAATGCTTGCGCTACAGATTTGATGAGTTCCTCTCGGCCAGGCTGAGCGAGGAATCCGTTTCCCCACTAAATAAGACGCTTTGTGAGGTTCATTTGCAAATTATGGAATCGTCCTTTAGACATGCGGCTAACAGGAGTTGGAAGACCCAAATACTTTTCTTCAAAAATAGAACTAGAGACATTGAGAACCTCTCTAATTTCTTCTTGAACAGGAGCAGGACAAGAACTTCCAAAGAGAATGGAGCATTTATTAAAGCTCAGACTCTGTTCTGTAGCATTACTATACAGATCCAACGCATGTTTAACCTTTTCAGCTTGAGCATGTGATGCTTCAAAAAATAACATAGTATCATCTGCAGACAAAAGGTGTGAAATACCCGGAGCTCTTCTACATATTTTGATAGGAGTAATATCACTGGCAGTCATATTTTGTTTAAGAATAGCATAAAGACCATCAGCCACCAAGAGGAACAAAAAGGGAGAAAGAGGGTCCCCTTGTGGAAGACCACGCGAGGTTGCAAATGAATCCAACAGGGTACCATTTAATTTGACAGAATACCTTACCGATGTGACACAAGACATAATCCAATCCACCCACCGACGAGAGAAACCGAGTTTTTGCATCACCTTCTTCAAGAATACCCAATCAACCTTGTCATATGCTTTGGACAAATCAAGCGTATACACACAGAAACTCCTAGTTGGCTCATTTTCCTATTTAATATGATGGATGCATTCAAAGGCCACAAGAGCATTGTATGTGATCATCCACCCAGGAATAAACGCACTCTGCTCCAGAGAGATAATGTTATCCGATAGTGGCCTCAAACAATTAACAAGGTATTTGGAAATAACCTTGTAAATGACATTGCATATACTAATGGGGCTATAATCGGTCAAACTAGTAGGATTAGAATTTTTAGGAATCAGAACAATGGAAGTAGAATTTACCCCCGCTACCATAATTCCAGTCCTAAAAAATTCCTTGACCGAGCAAATCATGTTGTCCTTTAAAGTGCTCCAATTCCGCCAACAAAATCTAGCAGGAAAACCATCAGGGCCGGGAACCTTCAAAGGACAAATCTGAAATAATGCATCCGCAATTTCCTTGTCGCTGAAGGCCGCACACAGCCTCTCATTATCCTCCTCGGACACCCTAGCTTCCAAAAGACCCAGGACGAGGGTAGCATCAAGTGACGGGCCTGCCAAAAAAATTCCTTGGTAAAAGAAACATCGTAGCAATCAATAAAATCATCATAATTAGCAATCACTACTATTTAAAAAGAACATAAGGTTCCATTTCACCTTTCTTCCCACCACCCATTCGTCCAACCTTCCTTATATGATAATAAATTAACTTAATTTACTTACCTTCTTAATTAGTTTCACTTTAGTTTACTTACCAAACTTCGGATCAAAATATAAGGTAATTCATGGGCAGAATTTGATGATCATTTATTTACACAATCGCATTATTATAGTCAGGTAAATCACAAGTTGGCATACTAGAAGATTTATATCCCGTTGCAACGCACGGGCATTGTTCTAGTTCAAAAATAAAAATCATATCAAGCAACCAAATCAATTTAACAATCAAAAAAATAAACATCGTAATTTGAAATGTTTCCAAAGCAGTCGACCTGATCCCTAGAGCACGACCCTGCAAGCCGCGAACCATGCCACCGCCGGCGTCTCGCCGCCACCGCCGGAGATATACTAACCACTTGCAAAACTTATTGAGTAAATCCAAAAAGGCAAAATATAGATTAATAAAAATTAGTTTTTGTTTTAAATTTTGGATCGTGCGTTGCACATACATAAATTTAGTATTGTTCCCGAAAAAAACTATTAGTATTATTAGGGGATGAAGAGATAAGTGTCCATTTTACGTTAAATGGGGAACATTGGGTCAAAGTAGGAGTAAGGGCCGAGTCGGGCCGGTAGCCGCTCCTTTCGGTCCCTGAGTTTGCCAACAAGAAGACTCCCCCCACCCCACCACCCAACTAATCATTAACCAGGCATTAATCTCGATCATCGACTCACAACCTTCATAATAATTAGGCAAGCGGTGCAGTTAGCCTGTGTTTGTCCACTGCAGTACTGCATCTCCGTCGCCATCCTGCAACCCCCATCCTGTAGCGTACAACGCTCTTCTCCTTCCTCTGTCCAGCTCCTCCTTAATTATAAAGGCCGGCCGGAGGTAGCTTTCTGTGCCATGCGAGACCACTCCGCTTTCTCTAACTCTGCTCGATTGGGCTGCAAGACTGCCATCTTCTTCTTCGACGACGGTCGGTATCAGCTAGCTAATGGGGTTCCCGGCGCCGGTGTTCTCAGAGTGCGAGGTGCCCAGGTTGCTGCTCAACCTCCTCTTCCTGCTGGCCCGCCTCCGCCGACTCTCCTCCTGGCCGCTCCGACTCGTCGGCGCCTGCGTCGACGACGACCTCAGCTTTTACCACCCCACTGCCTCCGGCATCACCGACCCCCACCGCCATCACCAGGAGCAGTACGATGATTCTGAAGACCGCTGCCTCGAGGAGCTGGAGAAGCATTCTCCGGCCATGCGCTTCGACACGCTCTCCGGCGCCCGAGACGAAGATCTGCTGCTGCCGGACAGCTGCGCGGTGTGCCTCGGCGACTTCCACGGCGCCGCACGCGTGCGTCGGCCGCGCGGGTGCCGGCACGTCCTCCACCGCGCCTGCCTCGACCGCTGGGCCGCGCACGGCCACAGCACCTGCCCGCTCTGCCGGGCGCCGTTCCTCCCGCCCTTCCTCCTGCCGCTGCCGCTCCCGGCGTCGTGATCCCTGCCGGGTGTTGTTTGCATAATCCGGCGACTGCAGCAGGCGAATCCTGAGGAGGGTGTTAGCTTTCGGTTGGGTTAGTATGGAGACCATGGCGGTGAGCTGTCGAATTATTTTTTGATCGGCCCCTCCTTTTGAGAGTTATCACATAACATCCTCGGAGATGGGGATTAGAAGCTTCGGTTATTTTGGAATTTGGATTTCACTCAAGTAAAATCCATATACTAAGAAGAAGAGGCGGATATATATACATCAAGAAATACATTATATGAAGATAGAGGGATGAATGTGAATATATGTAGAGATCTTGAGAAGAGTATGTTTTGCTCTACTCACTTTTAGTCTCATTTACTTCTTGCTAAGATTTTAGCAATACATCTGAAAAAAAGATTTCAGCAGATATTTTTTATCTTTTATACTACTCACCCTCACGGGGTTTGGAAATCTATAATACCTAAATAGTTCATCCTCACTAATCTATTTTTCTTGGCATGCAAGCTATCCACATCAGCAATCCACCTCAGCTAATCCGCCACATCATCAAGTTTTTTTTCCTATCCTTTCAGCCATTCCACGTTTTTTCTATAGACTGTAGATGATTCCACACCGGTCGCACACTATTACCTTCCGCAACGCATCTCTTCGGTGGTGAATTTTTTCGCCGGTTCGTTTCTTTTAGACGTGGCTATATGCCCTGGTCACTGAAGCGACGAGTCGTTTACTATTCAGACGAGCAGTCGAGAAGCAAAGATGTATCGTATCGATTCGTATTACCATCACCTCTCCACCACATTTTTATATGATCCTCCTATTTAATCGACATCTAACATGGCTGTTTGGATCTGCAGTTCCCTCCGAGCTCCGGTCCGCACAACCTCATTAGCAAAGATGGAGTTTGATGTCGCCCACCACACCACGTATGGATGGTGCCGCTCCACGCCTGCTGCGCGTTGCCCGCACCTGCAACGCTTCCCGTCCAACTGCCCGGCATCGGCTTCGCCCGACCACGGAGCAGCGCCTAGACAGCGCCACCGAAAAATCTGCAGCTCGTCGGCGGCACGAGCAGCGCTTCTCGGTGCCGCGCATCGGTTTCTCCCGGCCATCTACTTCCCGACGGCCAGCATCGGCTTCGGCCGGCAGCGGATGCCCTCCACACCAATCCCGCGCCCGTCACATCTCCTCCATGGATCTTGCTGCTACCCGTCCCCCCCCCCCCCCCCCCCCCCCCCCCCTTCCTTTGCTTCGGCGTGGGGCCTGACGAGCCATTCGGTGTGCCTCGCCGTTGCAGTGACAGAGTAAGAATAGGTATTCTTTAATCTCAGGCGCTGCTTGCCTCACAAAGTGTCACCCACATAGGTAACTTTACCTTGCATATATATTGTAGGTATAAAATTTTCCTGAATGATTCACGGCTGGTCTCACTCATCCCCACGGCGAGAGAGCAAGTCCCAGAACTAAGGTGAGGTTGTTCTATTAAAAGTGAGTAAAATTGTATACCACATAAGAAACGGTTTATTTGGGATCCATCTCGATGGCCCATACGATAAATCATCTCACCCTACCAAGATTAAGTACCCCGCGCCATTATTTTGTCCTAGCATACTAAACTGATTTTTCTTACATTCGTGAATTTGTGGTTTTATTTGTTCCATGCTTTCCAAGGCCATTATTAGCCTCTATTCCCAGAACGTCAGTAGTTTCTAGAGCTATTTTTTATTATGCAATTTTTTTTGTCAATGTTTCTAGAGCAGAAACCTTTCTTTTCACCTAATTAATTTGGTATCTCTAAACCATTAGTACCGATCCTGCTTACTGAATAGCTTCAAATCCAAACAAGCTTTGAAGCCCCGGGTCTAAACCATACACACAATTTGTCATTTCTGTATTAAGCATTGGATGGTTCAGGTGGTGCTATCTTCTATTTTTAACTACTGATGTGTTCTGAACATATTTTGGAATAATCAAAATATATTGATGTTGCAGGTTACTTTTGTCTAGATTACAGTGTAAAAACGCTTTTGTATGGATTAGTTCTCTTCCGATCATTCTCACGTTTTAATGTTGTGAGTTACTTCCACATATATGAGCACCCGAGAGTGTTGACAAGTATAGGTCTGAATAGTTGAAGGAAGATGATACAAAAATAGTTGAAGGCAGGTCAGCCTATTTTTCCAACCAATTCTCATTAGTCTTGCATGGACGTAAAAATATTACTATGAAACAAGATACATATTGTTTGAAAGTTGCCAAAATTCCAGTGGATAAACATTGTGGGCAAGATGTTTTCCATGCATAAATGGTTGACGGGGCCATGATATTTTGCCAGTGGAACTCAAACCACCAATGTTAATATTTTTTTGGAAGGAAATATTATGTATTTTTCTAGCCGGTTGTGCATTGTTTAATCTCATGAAATGATTTTTAATTTAGCCAAGAAATGGAATGGCTAACAAGTTATCC